>JACEFZ010004246.1:0-137500 GCA_014155875.1 Cepaea nemoralis
AGGACGCTCTAAAATTGTTGATAAAATCCGATCTGATCGTCCTGTTGAGATTGCAACAGAAGCATCCATGCAGCGGGTGGAGGAGATGATTAGAGGTGACAGGCGAGTAACGATAGACTCTGTAGCATCTGCAGTAGGGTGCTCACATGGTTCAGCATACAGCATAATGCATGATCGATTGAAATTTAAGGAAGTGTGCTCAAGGTGGGTACCCAGACAATGCCAGACTACATACGGCTCGATTAACTCAGGAGAAAATAACCAACTAAGGCGGGAAGTTCTGGAACATCCATCTTACAGCCCCGACTTAAACCCTAGTGATTTCCACCTTTTTGGTCCACTGAAAACCCACCTTGGCTTGAGACATTTCGCGAATGACGCCGAAGTAGGATGTGAAGTGAAAACCGGTTTAGAAAACAGAGCACGCAGTTCTATGCTGCCCGTTTGGGAGGACTGATAAAACGATGGAATAGGTGCATCAATGTTGGTGGAAATTATGTTGAGAAATAAAGGGACAATGTATGTATAAAAATAAACTGGTTTCAATGGTGTTATCATATTTAGTTATTTTTCTACAGCTATTTGTGACTTACTTATTGACTTCACCATCTATCTATCTATCTATCTATCTATCTATCTATCTATCTATCTATCTATCTATCTATCTATCTATCTGTGCTTATCTATCTATCTATCTATCTTATCTATCTATCTATCTATCTATCTATCTATCTATCTATCTATCTATCTTCTACCTATCTATCTATTCTATCTATCTATCTATCATCTATCTATCTATCTATCTATCTATCTATCTATCTATCTATCTATCTATCTATCTATCTATGTCTGTCTGTCTGTCTGTCTGTCTGTGCTTATCTATCTATCTATCTATCTATCTATCTATCTATCTATCTATCTATCTATCTATCTATCTATCTATCTATCTATCTATCTATCTATCTATCTACCTACCTACCTACCTACCTATCTATCTATCTATCTATCTATCTATCTATCTATCTATCTATCTATCTATCTACCTACCTACCTATCTATCTATCTATCTATCTATCTATCTATCTATCTATCTATCTATCTATCTATCTATCTATCTATCTATCTATCTATCTATCTATCTATCTGTCTGTCTGTCTGTCTGTCTGTGCTTATCTATCTACGAGTCCATCCGTTATGTATACGTGTGTGTGTGTGTGTGTGTGTGTGTGTGTGTGTGTGTGTTAAATGGCGACATCTTGCCGCCTTGACAGACGATAGTTAATTGCATATCCTTTACAGGACGTCGTGGTCAACCCCAGCATTCTTTTCCTGTTTGTGATTTCTTGGCAAGTTTACGTTCAGTAGTTTGCCACTGATTTCTGTACGACCGGCACTCATACCATTGTATAAAATGCCAACGCATGGCGGTCTGCTGCCAAATCGCCCGCAGCTGTGTTGCAAACCTGGGTATGCGGGGTTACGAACTTCGTCCATAACCCTTCACCGCAGAGACAATACGTTGTTACATTGTGCCCCCCCCTCCCCGACATAATAACTACAACCAATAGCGGTAGTGAATGTGACTGATCAGACCAATTCGCGCTGTAAATGTTCGACCGCAATGGGTACGCAGTGACGTGCAGAGGTTCTTTGATGCCCGGGGCCAACCCCTTGATTGGATGCTCCTAAATTGTTCTTTACCTCATTAATTCCCCCTCCCCTCCGACTGCACTATGCAGCCCCCTCTCCCTAACTGGATGCCCCTTCCCGACTGGATGCCCGGGGCCGTCGCACCCCCGCACCCCCCTCTGCACGCCACTGGGTACACGTGAACAAATGGTCATTTCCACCATCACGCACAATCTGACGTCTCGCATCTCAGTGTGTGACCTATCTGCAATATTTGTCTCCTTTGTCCTTCTTCTTCTTCTTCTTCTTCTTCTTCTTCTTCTTCTTCTTCTTCTTCTTCTTCTTCTTCTTCTTCTTCTTCTTCTTCTTCTTCTTCTTCTTCTTCTTCTTCTTCTTCTTCTTCTTTGCGTTCATCCGGAGTGTTTTTGTTTTTTTTTCCAGATGTGATTGCGGTGTGTCTAAGTTATGCGCCCTTGGCCCGAAACCCGTAGGCCAACACATCCAACTTTAGCGTGCATTTTTGACCAGGTTGCATTCCTAGGAGACTCTCACTGTAGTGCTACCGTTCACATCCCAGCTTGTCAAGTTGGACTGGTTGAAGACTTCACGGTCAACCCTCAAGGAAAGGCAGGGGCAGTCTATGGCATTTTCCGCCTTCCAGGGAGGCTTTCATAATTGCAGCAGAGCCGACACATAACGCTCTGGTGCTGGACTCACCACAGGTATCGTCACATCCTGCAAATAGCTGCTTAAATTCCTCACTTCAATATGTTGGGCATTTTGTTCGCCCTGGGCCATTCCCGCACAAACAGACAGGTCTGCAGACGGCATTCACTCAGCGAGTTTTCGATTCGGACATGTGCTTGTCGCTCTGCCCGTCAGAGCTGTTCCAGGCACGACGGACATTCGGAAAACTACCTAGTCAGAGCTGTTCCGAATAAGAGCGGCATTCGGAAACTAGGTAGTCAGAGCTGTTCCTAGCACGAGAGACATTCTCTCTTAGTCTGGTCCCTAGCCCAAGAGCTGTCCAATATGTCGTTGTATATCCATTGGCATAGCGATTGGGGTCAGTGGGACACTCAAGCTCCCCCACCACGGCAAGGTGGAGACATATCGGGGGAGCTTTGTCTTTATTCCATTCCCGATCTTTTCCCTCTATGCAACGCGATCGGCGGCGACGTGCTCCTAAGATGCAATATCAATGCCTGTATCAATCATGTCCCGCGTACATACATCTTTGAACCGTGATGTATTGTACTGCAAATTTATTTGTGTACAGCTATGTTAAACTGCTTGGAAGCAGTTGGAAGCAGACCGCCTTGCGATGGTTTTCATAAAATGGTATGAGTACCGATCGTTCAGAAAGCAATGGAAAGCTCCTGAACGTAAACTTGCCAAGAAATGACAAACAGCTAAAAAAAAAGCTGAGGTTGACTGCAACGTCATGTAAAAGATATGCAACTAAGTTTTAAACTGCACAAAAAACTCCGAAAACAATGGAGGGGGGGGGGGGGGGGGGTGTGTTAAATATTATATCATCAACTTTCAAAACAAGAACAGGTCATACATTTTAGATTGGGGTAAAAACGCAACAGACTGAAATATCATATATAGATGATACAGATCATCAGTTATTAGAAGCAGATCTGAAATTAAAACTCAAAAAGCTTACCCTAGGACCAAGGCCACGTCGTTTTGATCTCACAAAAATACCGGATGCATACAACATAGAAGTTAGGAATCGCTTTGGGGTCTTGATGTATGTACAAGAGGAAATGACACCTGGTGAACTGGCAGTACAAGCTAGAGATATCTGGATAACTGCAGCCAAAGATTTAATTCCGACCAAGAAAAAGCAACTTAAGCGATCCTTCAATTTTAATTCACCGCAACAAAGAAGAATCCCTTCGAGCCTCATTTGCATCGGTCCGGCAATCATTTTCCGGTTTAGTGTTCGGTGGACTGCCTGCTAGACCGACCGATGGATGATTTTTTTAATTTTGGGCCCGTAGGGCCCTCACTGTCGTCGATAGTGAGGGCCCTACGGACCCAAAAACGTAAAAACATCCATCGATTGGTCTAGCAGTCCACCGAACACTAAACCGGAAAATGATTGCCGGACCGATGCAAATGAGGCTCGAAGGGATTCTTCTTTGTTTGCGGTGAATTAAAATTGAAGTACCACTTAAACCATGTATTACATCAGACACGTTAGAATTAATAAAACAACGAAGGGAGCTGAAAAAGAAAGGAGATGAATCCGATAACAGCAGGATGAAGTATAAATCTTTAACTCGAGAAATAAGAAAGAACACAAGAAAGGACACAAATCAATACATACAAGATTGCTGTACCAGAATAGAGCAATATCATAAGACTGGAAGAGATTATGAAATGTTCAAAGAAATGAAGTTATTGACAAGAAATTTTCAACCTCAATTGAATGTTATCTGTGACAAGATGGGAAATACCTTAACAGAATCTAGGCAAATTCTAGAAAGATTGCAGGAGTACTGCAGTGGAATGTATGATAATGTGACAGTGAGGATATGAATGAGATACATGAGCCAATGACAGCAGAGACAGAACCTGAACCCTCATTAGATGAAATTGCTTAGGCTATAAAGAACCTGAAGAATGGTAAATCACCTGGATGTGATGAGATACCAGCTGAACTAATTAAAGCGGGGGGGAGAAGAAAGCCTACACATTTATCATGTATTATGTAAAAAGATTTGGAAATATGGTATATGGCCAAAAGATTGGAAGAGAACTATCTTCATTCCAATACCAAAAAAGGGCAACCTGAAATTATGGACCAACTATAGAACCGTTGCCCTGATCATTCATGCAAGTAAAATTCTACTAAAAGTCATAATGGGAAGACTTCGTAAGAAAATGGAAGAAGAGATTAACGTGGTTCAAGCTGGATTTAGACAAGGAAGACGAACACGAGATCACATATTCAACATGCGATTAATAATAGAGAAGTGCATAGAATTTAATGTAAACCTATTCTCATATTTTGTGGATTATTCAAAGGCATTTGACTGTACAACATCAGAAACTTTGGGAAATCATGAGGAATATGGGCTTTCCATCACATGTAGTACAACTCATAAAAATGCTCTATCTAGACGAACAAGCAGCAGTTAGAATAGATGGCGAGACATCAGATTGGTTTGACATCAAGCAAGGAGGCCCTCAGGGCTGCGTGCTGTCACCCTATTTGTTTAACCTGTACGCCGAAAATATAATGAGAAATGTAAGAGATGATATAAACAGGGAGCTATATGAAGCCCTAAATATCGGCGGTCATGACATACCAGAGATTCGATATGCTGATGATGCAATATTAATATCCACATCACAGAATGGCATAAAAAACCTAATAGCCTCAACCCAATTGAATAGTGAAAATCACAATTTATATCTTAACATAGCAAAAACAACGATAATGCATACAGACAAAACTACTATGGAGAAAGAAATATACATTAATGGGGGAAAAATTGGAAGTGGTGGAAAATTTTGAATATCTTGGGTCATTGATTACCAACAATGGTGACACAATGACAGAAATTAAACGGCGAATATCAATTGCTCTTCAAAGACTAAAACAACTGAATAAATTATGGAGTGGGACAGAAAGAACTACAAAAATTAGATTTTTAAGAGCATGCATCTTTCCCATTGCAACATACGCCTGTGAGACATGGACACTTACTAAACAAGCTGAACAGTGCATAAATGCCTTTGAATATAAATGTTATAGACGACTTCTAAGAATATCTTGGGTAAAGAAAATAACAAATGCATCCATACTTCAAGAACTGAATATTGAAGAAGGTTGGCTATCAAAAACGATAAAACAAAGAAAATTGAAATATTTTGGTCACTTGAAACGTCACGAAGGTTTGGAGAGAACAATAATGGAAGGATATATGCCTGGGAAGATAGGAAGAGGAAGGCCAAAGAGAAGATGGGTGCAGGATGTGGCGGATGGTCTCCAGATGGGTGTATCAGACGTGGGACATCTTGATTATGATCGAGAAGTTTTCCAGAAGATTGTTATGGCAGCGAGGTTCTGCAAAGGACATGCTACTGAATGAATGAATGAATGAATGAGATTACCTACAGGAAAAAGACTTCCGGAGCCATGACCCCTGCGGGCCCACCCCCTGAGAGAGTAAGGGAGGTAAAGAAGCCAAAACATTCTCGATGGAGGGACGTCATCTGATGATCAGAAACTTCATGTCGTGCTTGCTTCGTGTAGAGATTTTTACCATTCATCAATATCACAAGTTCAACTGATTAATTTCCCTGGGATGATAAACCGTCTTACTGGACAAACGCATCAATACAGTAGGTTTCCCTATGCAACCCCCTTTAATCTTATATATAAAAGGCAATGTGTGTGTATGTCCTTTATGCGTTCGCGAACGGCCCATCCGATTGAGATGAAATTTTCTACACGTCTTCCTTTCATTCCAGCGCAGCCAACTGTGATATTTTTTTAGTGTGAAAATCGGCTACTTACTTAATATTATTTAATTTTTCATTTTTTCATTATAATTTTTTATACAGCGAGGGGACTTAACTCTGTAAAAGTTATTTCAAGGCGCATAACTTTCAATAAATTTTCTGTATACCTTATAGTCATATTGTTGCATCGTTTTCAAAGATTTATAAACTCTTTGTCTATAGTTATGTACCGGCATATGAGTTATAATAAATAATGCTACAATCTTTAAGCATTTTCAAAGTTTTCATAAAAATAATGCATAATGCATAACATTGTAACTCATCTTTTTATGCTTACGAAGTTATCTACAGTCATACCGCTCCATTTACCCAAGTTAATTGTTGGGGAAGATGTAAAGACCTTTCAAGCGCTCTTTCTAATGCTTTTTGTAAGGTGGTCTTCGTTTATCTAGGTTGTTCTAACTGCAACCAATAAATGATTAGACAGACAGGCAGACAGACAGAGAGGGGCGGACAGACAGACAGACAGACAGACAGACAGACAGACAGACGGGAACGGGAACTTATATGACTACTTATATGAATTAAATGAGATGCTCCCCATCAGGGGCTGGGCGAAGCCGGGCAGGGCCAGGCAGACAGATAGACAGACAGATAGACAGATAGACAGTCGGGAACGGGAACTTATATGACTACTTATATGAATTAAATGAGATGTTCCACACCAGGAGCTGGGCGATGCCGGGCCGGGTCAGACAGACAGACAGACAGACAGACAGACAGACAGACAGACAGACAGACAGACAGACAGACAGACAGACAGACAGATAGTCGGTAACGGGAACGAGAACTTATATGACTACTTATATGAATTAAATGAGATGCTCCCCACTAGGGACTGGGCGAAGCCGGGCCGGGTCAGCTAGTTTTAAATATAACACAACACGTCTGCTACCACATTAACAACTTTAATGTTATAGTTGTGATACACCCCTACTTCACATGTTCAGTCAGCCACCCATTTTTGTTTGGTCCAAACTTACTGTTTGTTTTGCACTGAAACTGTTCGGGTTCTGATGTGTGTGGCAATAACGCTTTGTAGGCTAATAACTTTTGACAGTCCTGCCCAAACTTCATTTACAGTAATGAACGTAAACAAATACGACATCAACAAACTTCGTTTCCACAAAAAGTGTACGGGAATGTCAAGTAACATTGCTGTACTAGGCAGTTGTTACTATATAACAAACTAGCTGACCCGGCCCGGCTTCGCCCAGTCCCTAGTGGGGAGCATCTCATTTAATTCATATAAGTAGTCATATAAGTTCTCGTTCCCGTTACCGACTATCTGTCTGTCTGTCTGTCTGTCTGTCTGTCTGTCTGTCTGTCTGTCTGTCTGTCTGTCTGTCTGTCTGTCTGTCTGACCCGGCCCGGCATCGCCCAGCTCCTGGTGTGGAGCATCTCATTTAATTCATATAAGTAGTCATATAAGTTCCCGTTCCCGACTGTCTATCTGTCTATCTGTCTGTCTATCTGTCTGCCTGACCCTGCCCGGCTTCGCCCAGCCCCTGATGGGGAGCATCTCATTTAATTCATATAAGTAGTCATATAAGTTCCCGTTCCCGTCTGTCTGTCTGTCTGTCTGTCTGTCTGTCTGTCCCTCCCTCTCTGTCTGTCTGTCTGTCTGTCTGTCTGTCTGTCTGTCTGTCTGTCTGTCTGTCTGTCTGTCTGTCTGTCTGTCTGTCTGACCCGGTACATAACTATAGACAAAGAGTTTATAAATCTTTGAAAACGATGCAACAATATGACTATAAGGTATACAGAAAATTTATTGAAAGTTATGCCTCTTGAAATAACTTTTACAGAGTTAAGTCCCCTCGCTGTATAAAAATTATAATGAAAAATGAAAAATTAAATAATATTAAGTAAGCAGCCGATTTCACACTAAAAAAATATCACAGTTGGCTGGGCTGGAATGAACGGAAAACGTGTAGAAAATTTCATCTCAATCGGATGGGCCGTTCGCGAACGCATAAAGGACACACACACACACACACACACACATTGCCTTTTATATATAAGATAAGAGGAATCATGACTGCGGCAGGATACGGCACTGTTAAATTATTCAAAACAATGTTGTTGTTTTTTTTTCGTTGTAAATTTAAACAAAAACAATATAAAAGAACACGAAGTAATAGAGCTTTATAAAACACAATTACGGAAAATAAAGGACCTTGCGGCAATAAGCCTTCATCAGCAAACAAACACAAGGGGGGGGGGCATTAAAAACGGAGAAGGCACTGCCGCAACTACGTTAACTGTAACTATGCTATGTTAAAAACATTACTGTGGAGGACGTATTGCGATCTAGAAGAAGGAGGAAGAGAAAGAAGCAGCAGCAGCAGTAGTAGTAGTAGTAGTAGTAGTAGTAGTAGTAGTAGTAGTAGTAGTAGTAGTAGTAGTAGTAGTAGTAGTAGTAGTAGTAGTAGTAGTAGTAGTAGTAGTAGTAGTAGAAGAAGAAGAAGAAGAAGAAGAAGAAGAAGAAGAAGAAGAAGAAGAAGAAGAAGAAGAAGAGGAAGAAGAAGAAGAAGAAGAAGAAGAAGAAGAAGAAGAAGAAGAAGCAACAGCAGCACCTCCTACCCATCTGATTTAATTATTTAATAAATGTATAGGCCCATAAAAAGTGATACCCCCCACCACAGCACGTAATAATTTATGTCATTACTCCTTATGGACAACAGTCACCTTCAAATTAATAATCTTGTTAGGGTAAAATTGTGGGCAGCCGCTATTTGCGGCTGACTCAGTCTCAGTCACATGACTATTAATCTGAGCCAGGGATGGATATAATATAACTTCTCCTGTAGGTTGAACAAGGTAAGAGTAATGGTAGAATTAAATTAGAACCACAGCACACAACCATATAAGGAAAATGCTTCGGTACAAATTATTATTATTATTATTATTATTATTATTATTATTATTATTATTATTATTATTATTATTATTATTATTATTATTATTCGTGTGTGACCCTGAGGAAAAGGATAAGAATGTCCTGTAAACGTTGCTCCCATTCGTCTGATTTCATTGTGACTAAATTAATCAGGCCTGACTCCCTGGCGTAGGTGTTAACGACTTTCTCCGTAATCGCCTATATCAACGTGGGGGAAACACTGCTGCGCGAGATTCGGTAGCGGATCGCATCGCGTTGGTTACTTACGGGGGTATGTGAGCCGGTCGCTCAGAAAGCAATGGCAAACTACTGAGCGTAATCTTGCCAAGACATCAACAACAGCGGTAAAATGTTGGTGTTGACAGCGATGTCCTGTAAATAGGACATAGAAAGAAAATCAATCATACCTCTTTTCGTTTATTTAACGAGCGTAATTGGTTAAAAGCCAGTTCGGTGGCGATGAAGTTACAGACGCAGTTCGTAATCCCACATATCCGCGTTCGAAACACAGTTGTGTGCGATTTGGCAGCAGACCGCCATACGTGTTTTTTTTTAACGAAATGGTATGTGTGCCGGTCGTTCAGAAAACAATAGCAAACTGCTGAACGTAAACTTGCTCAGGAATCACGAACAGCCAAAAATGCTGTGGTTGACTGCGACGTCCTGTAAAGGATATACAGCTAACTTTTTTGTAACTGGCTAAATGCCAAGGTATGATTAATCGTCTTAAGTGACTTATTGTATCTGCCATGAGTTTATATATCACCGAAAGGTTGTTGTATTATAATACAACAAACAGTCTGCTACCATATTAAGAACTTTTAAGTCATAACTGTGACACTCTCCCTACTTCCCATTTTCCGTCATCCATTTTGTTTGGTTCGGCCTTTTGGCTAAGATCAAAGTGTAGATTTATCTGCGCTTGATCTGGCTAGGGTGCAAAGACGGTCAACCAAAACTCAAATCACTATCCACTAACACTGGCAGTGGGCTTTTGTGGAACACACCGAGACGCTCATAGTGGGACTAAAGGACCCACAACAAAAGCAGTGACGTGGAGTCCTCATGGCGCGGCTCTGGTCCCTGTGCGAACCGCGAGCCCTTATAAAAAAAGAAAGAAAACGAAAGTAGGACTGAGGAAATTATCGATTAATTAATCGATTAATCCCCGATTAATGCTGCAGCTCTAGTCATTAGGTACAAAAACACACCGATCCCAGTCCCAGCAGTAAAAGAACCTGTAGCTTTGTACGCCAAATCAAATTGTATTTACCAATTTACATGCAGATGCCAGGCCATCTACATAGGCAGAACTGAGCGACAGTTACATTGCAGGGTTTCGGAACATATTCCGAATTGGTTGGACAAGATACTACACACAGAAGATGGTAGCCTAGGCAGGCCGACACACCGGAAAAGTCTGGCTTCATCGGTCGAGAGACATGTGCTCGAGAGTGGTCACGTGGTTGAAAGAGACAGTGCCTTCCGTGTGTTGTTCAACACACAAAGTAATCGATTGGTAAAGTTTGCTGAAGCTATACTAATCAACCTTCGTAAGCCGTCCTTGTGTAAGCAGAAAGACATGTTAGTCAGTTTAAAATTACCGTGGTAGACAATCGACATTACTGTGCGAACATGTGTATATTTCAGTTTGAAGGATTTATCTAATTAATTCACGTAATTTGTATGATTTCTGCAGTATGTACCTGACAAGATGCAGCGAAATATGCCAGGCAATAAATCGTGCAATCTATTGTTTGTGTCTTCGTTATTCAAAATCGATTAATCGTTAATTTTTTTTATTAAAACGATTATGATTAATCGGAAACTTTTCGCCCATCACTTATACGAATGAACCAGAAGTCTAAAAGTAACAACATAGCAGCGAAGAAATATAAACAAATTTCCTGACGATTATATGAACATTTTGGTTTTAAAGTATTGACTGATGGAAATATTGAAAATGCTGAAAAGTTTTATTGCGTTCATTGTTGTCACAGGATAAATAAACTTGTTAGTTGCGACCGATGATAACCAAACCCGACATTATTTTGCTAAAACAATTGACGCTTTTATGGTGAACAAACTGAGGAAAATACGTCGGTACAGATTCTCGACACCTGGTCAACAGTGTGTATGAGATCAAAGGGAGTCACGTCGAGTTGTCTACACAGTCGACAGTTTGATGACAGGATGTTGTTCGAGAGGTGTGTACTGGCGACATTTGTCTACAAAACGGAAGTTGGTCGTTGCAAGTGATAGACAGAATGCCTGCTAGAGGTCAGAAGGATTCTGTAATGGGAGAAAGGTCTCTGGCTCACAGACAACCCGGATATTTGTTGGATGAGACAAAGAGCTCCCCAGATGAAAAGGAAAATTGACAGCTAATTGACTCTGGTTAGTCTGGAAACAGGAGGACAAAGCCAGATTCTGGACTGATTGGCGTCTGGACTTTCCTGGTGACTCACTCAAGCACCCATATAAAACCCAGTGCAGTAAACAGGTGGATGGAGTCGAGGAAAACATTCTGAAGTGTTAGAATTGGGGATAATTCCGAGTTGTGTTATATTAGAGGGACTAGCCTATCTTAGTAGTGATAGTTATCCACGGACATAGATCCAATCGGATTGCCTAGTTTCTCGAGTAACAACAGGAATAGACATATGGTAGGCAATTAATTAATATCTAACTTAAGAGTATGATTAGGAATAGAGCACAGTACTGTGCAGTGATATAATGTATTATGATTAGTGATAGAATGTTCTATAAGTGCGGTGCTAGAAAGTATCATAGGAGCGTCGGCACTAGTATTCTATTGTGTGGCTTCAAGTAGCTTGTGTTATATATCATTTTACTCGGGAAGTTGAGGACAATGTAGTGGAATAATAATTAGAGAGATTAAGGATGGTTGAGAGGGAGGAGGGGAATGTGTAATGGTAGGATCTTCCAGTATGGCATCTGCTGGGTTTCTACCCGTTCCTTTAGTCTTTCCTGGTGTTGCCATGTCTCAGATCATATGATTGAGTTATTTGGCAGTAAGACAGAGATCGGATCTCTGTTATAGATCTGAGTGCTGTTATTGGCCTACACTTGCCTAATTCTGGCCAGGACTGAGTTTCCCTCACCATGATGTTATCTGCTCTACAGGTTCCATGTACAGTTCCCCTTGAGTGTTCCACTTGAGTGTGCGATGATGTACTACGAAGAAGCAGTTTCAAAGTTTGACACAATGATGGCTCAGCATCTGAAGACAGAGGTTGCTGAGAGGCCGCTACATAGGGCTTATACCCAAGTTGGTTTGTGGGAACCTGGCTTCTGCTGAGTGGAATTGTATGAACAGAAGTGTTGTGTTTAATGAGTGATAAGCTTCATCACCGAAGATTAATAACTCGCATACTAAGGACATATATATATATATATATATATATATATATATATATATATATATATATATATATATATATATATATATATATATATATATATATACACACATCTACCTAACAAACATTAATAGGTTGTGTTCTAAAAGAGGGGAAAATGTTATAACCAGAAACTAATAAACAGTAGAGTTTCCCCAAGTGACATTTCAGTTAATTGGAAGACTATCAGTTCAAACAAATATTAGGAAACAGAGTAACTTCACCGTGTGGTAAAGTGAAGACCAAGATCAACAGTGTCTATCGGATTACCAGCATCCTGTTTGTTCGAGTGATTGGAGAAAGTCGTCATCTTCTGGATGAGGTTCACTGTCCGGAAAAAATGGTGCTGTTGTGTGCTAAGCACTATGATGTTACAGACTTTGCTTCTAAATCACTGGTCTACCATTAGAATACACGTCACACATTCTACACCTTATACACACATACACGTCTCCTACATATACTCTTTGCTTTAATAAATTTCTTGTTTTTTTTATTTGTTGAAGCGAGAGTTGTCAAGTATGTTATGTTGGGGAAGAATGAGAGGGGGCATGATCCAGGGGTGAGTAAGAGTGAGAGGAAGGTGTCTACAGATTGAAGGAGTGTGGGGACGGAGTCTGCTGGATATCTCCAGAATAGAGATATTGAATTAAAACAAATGTGGGTGTTGATTCTCTTCACTCCAGGGACGACACTAAAGTGGTAAAGAAGAACAAGTAACTAATACGACATTCATTCTTTACACACACGACAATTGTGATAAATAGTTTGCCTACCATGGTTCTAAGACCTCGCTTACTTACCACCTCCAAAACAAACATCCACTACAGTATCAGAAACTTCAGCTTTGACGGTCTATTGCAGCATCGTCACCTACTTCGAAGCGGGCTACTATGAGTCACTTTGGTCGTTCGTCTGATCGTCCTGTGAGTGCTGCATTACAACATGATATTCAAGTATCACTTGCAAACTGGATGCTAGTAGTAGCAAACCAATATCAATAATAGATGACGACGGCTTTCAACAAGTATTACGGGCAGCATTGCAAAATGATTGATTGATTGATTGATTTAGGAACCGACATCACAGCATTCGGGACATTCCCATAAGCTCCTCGTCCCCATCCTCGGCAGCCAGCGAAGAGTTCCAACACTAATAGTTCCAGTAGCAATCTGATTATATGTCCGTCTCGCCTTTCCTCTGAGCGTCGATCGTCGGCCAAATCCCCTCGTCACACCTCGCTGCCTCATTCTTACCAGACTATGGTGATCCATTGTGAAATTACTGGCCATTGCATTGCCGACGACTAGAAATTGAAAAACGTTGTTCTTGAATAGTTAGTTAGTTAGTTAGTTAGTTAGTTAGTTAGTTAGTTAGTCGACAGATCATCCTTATTGCACATCGAACCATTCAGTCCATAAGTGCTCGGATCCCCTCCTCAGCAAATCCCGCAGCGTGTAGCGGCTAACGACACCAGTTCTGTGTTGGTTTATCAATCTTCTTTGGCTTCCCGCGTAGTGTTCTTGTTTGGCCACACCTCTTTTAATTTGCTGTTCTCGCAGTCTGGCCATGGTTGTAGATTCACAGTAATCACTTGGTTCTCACAATAGTCTTACTTCTTGTAGAGAATTCAGAATGTCAGCCTGGTCCATGGCGCGTCCGTCCTCCACAGTAGCCTTACCTGCGAGCTTATCAGCCCACTCATTTCCTTGTACTCCTGCATGCCCTGGCACGAAGATGAAACTAATCTTTGCCAGCCGAGACCGCTCCAGAGACAGCAACCACTCTCTTCGGATCCACCCCATCTCAATCCGCTTGAGCATGCTCATTGAGTAACTAAGCAAACATGCCCTAGTGAATGTCTGTGTCTCGAGCCATGTTATTGCTTTACTTACTGCCACGACTCATATAGTCCGACTACTTGTGGTCTCAACAAAAGCACCAGAGTCCTCCTTCACAATTCTCCCTCCGGCCTGAGCCGTGAAAGCCCATGAGCGTCTCACATGCCGGACGACCGACCCATCTGTGTAGATGACAGCATCACCGACTAACGAATTCGCGAAAATCAACGCTTGTACTTCCGCCTCCACAGCTGCCGGATTTTCTAGTCTGCATTTTCTTCTAGTTGGATGCAAACTGAAAAGGACGTACAGAAATCTGTTGGCACTTGTACCCACTCCTCTCCAGGTTCTAAGTCCTCAAGTGCACATACCTGTTGAAGAATGTCTTCGGCTTAACCCATCCACGACCTTCCTCTTTTTAACCTGCTGCCCTTCACCTTCCTAATTTAACTATGCAGTGGGTGTTGTGTTTTTGCGTTAAATCTGAGGTAGGCACGTGCTCTGCAAATTTGTATTCTGTCTTCAATGGTTGGAACATCAAGCAGGTAGCGCTTTGCATACTGTATCTCTTGTACATCCAAGAATAATGCGCATAGTTTCGTTCTGTATCCTTTCCATCCTTTCTATCCGCTTACGGCTGAGAGTCAGGATTGCCATCGCATACTCAAAAACACACATGACCAGCCCCTCGTATAGAAGACATAGGTGACGCTGCTCACTGTTTGCTGCCGCCACAACCCGCACCGCAGCCAAACCCCGCTTGGCCTTTGTTATCACCTGGTCTATGTGCTCAATGTAAGCAAGGCTTCGATCAAATCGTATCCCCAGGTAATTCATTGCGTGCGTACTTTCCACAGTCTCTGAACACAGATTTCCCAATTGGTGTTGGAGTGTTTACAATATTGTTATTCAAAGAGAACCATGTCACTGTTGCCTTTTTTGGGTTTACCATTACCCCAGCTTCAACACACCAAGTACTTATGCGATTGATTTCGGTTTGTAGTTTCACAGCAACCTGATCTTTATCCTTACCCTGAGGATACACTAAAACATCGTCGGCATACGACAATGTCCTTCCCGGTCCAGTGATTTGCTCGCTGGTGATTCTCACAGTGTAGGTGTTGAACAGCACCGAAGATAATAGTGATTAATTTATTTCTCCTCATAACGTCCCAACAAATCTCTACTTTTACGTCTAATTGCTCTAATCAGTTACTGTTTTCGATCGTGTGTTGTCGAACTTGCACATTGGTTTTTTCTGTCTTCTGCTGTGTGCATGTGAAGTGCTTGAACCAGGAGAACAGGACGAAAAGTGGAGAGACTAGGTTTCAACCATGTAAGAGTGGGATACTGGAATTGTCGTAGTGCCAGGCAGAGAGGTCCTGTATTGGACAGGCTAATATATGATTTTGATATCTTCATGCTCCAGGAGCTAAATACAGACAAATAGCATTGTCCTGGGTACGCCAGTTATATAAACCCTACTGGGCAGAAGATACATGGACAAGGTCTGCTGGTGAAGGAAGGAGTGAAGCATGTGGTACTTGACTTGAGCCAGTGGAATCACAGTGAAAGAGAGGTCCAGAGTATACAAATGGAGATTGATGGCTTAAGTCGGAACCTCATAAATGTATATGCTACAGTGGACTGTTTTGTCAGAAAGGAACAATGGGACTGGCTTAAGGAATTGGAGGAATTACCAGCTGATAGGTTACTCATATGTGGAGACTTTAATGCGAGGAACAGAGATTGGGACAGTAGTGGAGAAAACCGACATGGAATTACCCTTGCGGATGCCATGGTGGACTCCGATGTGGTCTGCATAAATGATGGGAGGCCGACTAGAATGGCAATGCCTGGCGATGCAGACACAGCTATTGACTTGGCACTTGTCTCCCAGTTATCAGTCCTTTATGTAAAGTGGACTGTTTTGAATGACCATGGGAGTGATCACATGCCGTGTTCAGTCCTGATCTCTAAATCCAGGAAAGTTAAGGCTGGGAGAGCGCGCAAGACCTTCCGGTATGAGTGGACCGACAGCCTTCTTGGGCGCCTTAGACAGGAGGCATGCAACAGGACTGTTAAAACTCTTTTTTTGCAGCCCCCATGGTGGACCCCAGAAGTAGACCATGCTTGGAAAGCAAAGAGAGCTGCAGTGAAGCAGCTAAAGAAAGTGCGACAGACACTTCGAAGCTCACGAGAGGAAGTGGACACAGCGGAAAATGTCAAGAAAGACAAGGTGGAGGTTTTCAAGCGCTGTGCTGCAGAAGCCAAAAACGCAAAATGGGAATGTTTCATGAAGGATATTGGAGGTGATAAAACACTGTGAAAATTCTGGAAGCTGCACAGACAAATACAACGAAAAGATCGGCCTATGACAGTGGGAACAATTTATAGAGATGATGGTGTGCGCGTGAGAACAGACAAAGAGAAAGGGGAGGCGTTTCTCCAGATATTTTTAGAGCAGACCAATCATAATGCTGCGGACACCAGGGATGCAGTTAGAGAAGAATTATCTGGCACCATGCAGAATATGCATTATGAAGAAATCATACGGGTTGAAGATGTTAAACATATTTTGAAAAAGGCAAAAGACACGGCACCAGGGCCTGATGGGGTTAAGTATGGCCGCATGAAGGTTTTGAGCGATGCAGACCTGAAGGAGATGACCGACTGCTTTAACCAGAGCATTAGGACAGCATCAGTACCGCGCTACTGGGTGCACAGCTATCTCATCCCTCTCCCAAAACCATTCTTCTTCTTTTTCTTCTTCTTCTTCTTCTTCTTCTTCTTCTTCTTCTTCTTCTTCTTCTTCTTCTTCTTCTTCTTCTTCTTCTTCTTCTGCGTTTTCCGGAGTTTTTTTCCGGACGTGATTGCGTTGTGCCTGTTTACAGCAGAGCTGCGTTCTTGCGCCGTTAGGCCGACACATCCGACTTCTGCGGGCATTTGTTGACCGGGTTAACCTTCCCGGCCAAAACCATTCAAGGATCATTCAAATCTTAGCGGCTTTAGGATCATCACCCTTCAAATACTTTTGGGAAGGTTTTAGAGAAGATAGTCGCTGTCAAGCTGCAAGAGTTTTTAGAAAGGGGGAAGTTTCTTCCAAGAGGTCTGGGAGCTTCAGGCCAGGAAAAGATACCTGGTCAAATGCAGCCACTTTTGCCTTTGACGTTTATGAGGGGTTCCATAGTAGACAGGAAACGATGGCAGCGGCGCTTGATCTCGAGGTTGCATACAACAGCGTTAAATATGATATTTTGATGACCGCACTGATGGAGAAGGGGGTCAATCCTTGGTTGGTGAACTGGATAGCAGCTGTCTTGTATTCTCGTCGGATTGCTCTCCATCTGGATGCATGGACCTCAGAGCCACATATGTTAACCCCGGGACTGCCATAGGGATCTGCAATCTCACCTGTGCTCTTTAACGTATATGCGAGCAAGATTGCAAACCTAAAAGCACAAGGGATTGGAAGGATACTAACATTTGCAGATGATATTCTAGCATATAGGCAGGGGAGAGATAGGGTACAAACAGCCCAGGAGCTTCAGGCGACTGTAGACAAAAAGATTGACTGGTGCACTTAAATGAGTGATGTCATCCACCCGGAAAATGCGACTATTTTATGCTGCTCTCTGGATAACAGGATTGTGAGTACTGATGTCCCAAGCCTCACGATAGATGGTAGAAACGTCAACAGAGAGAACAAACTGAAGTATCTGGGAATCACATTTGACGGGAGCCTGTCCTTCAAGGATCATGTGGAGACGGTTGTGACAAGATCTCAAAAGGGACTTAATACACTTAAAACTATGGCTGCAATGGACACAGAGCAGAGAATGCTTTTCACACTATACCAGCACTTGATCCTCTCAGTGATTGATTATGGACTAGGACTGCTCACTGTCTTAAAGAGTCAGCTGGTGAAATTAGAGCACATACAGAACGAAGCTATGCGGGTCATTCTGGGATGCACCAGAGACACCTCAGTAGTGTGTATGCGTTATATCCTTGGTTTGCCGACTGTTGCAGGTAGGCTCAATGTGATGCAGGCGAAGGCATACCTCAGAGTAGCTGCAGACACAGATCACCCTTTGCATGAGGCGCTGGACGCAGTTAAGGGTCAGCGACTAATAAGAGGGAAATCATGGATGGCTTAGGCGGAGAATACGATCAGACATCTGTGCATCTTGGAGAACATTAGGCGAAGAGAGGAGTGGGTCAGAGTGCCAGCGGAGCAGTCAGACTTGTGCAGAGTTATAATCACATTGAGCCGGGAATGGCCAGCAGGGGCAACTAATTCAGGATAATGCTCGCTCAGGTGATGTGATTATCTGTACAGATGGTTCGGTGTCGAGAGGTAGGAGAAGTGGCTGGAGATTCATAGTAAAAGCTAAAGGCGGACGTTTGGTGCAGGAGAGCCTGGCATATGATACCACAACATCTAGCTAAAGAATGGGGGTGGAGGCGGTCACTGCAGCTTTCAAGCTCGATCGAGAATACGACACACACACACACACACACACACACACACACACACACACACACACACACACACACACACACACACACACACACACACACACACACATATCGTGATTGTAACTGACTCAGAAAACATTCTAGGAAGGTGAGGACAGGCATGCTTCGTGCAGAGTGACTTGCTTCGCTTCGGAGGTCACGGGTGGCAAGCATCGCCTGGATCTTTTCTTCGGGGCATGCCGGTGGGCTGGGGAATGAACAGGCGGACAGATTGGATGGCTCTGCAAAATTTGGTGGAGTACTGATGCATAACAAGACAGACGTGGCTGCGGCCTTGTGGGAGCACGTGTACACCTCGGAGGAACAAATGGATAATCATGGCCTGGCTAGAATGAGGCAGCGAGGAGTGACGAGAGGATCTGGCCGACGCTCAGAAGAAAGGAGAGACGGACATATACTAAGATTACTACTGGTACTATTGGTGTTGGATCTCTTCGCTGGTTGCTGAGGACGGGGACGGAGCGCTTGTGGGAATGCCCCTAATGCTGTGATGTCGGTTCCTAGATCAATTAATTAATCAATCAATCAATCAATATCTTTCTTCAATGTAGCCTTTTGTGGCAGATGGCATTCATGAGAGATAGCCAAACCACTGAATCCGTTATTCTTTAATGAGGTGCATAGCTGGTTTCAAAGTCGTCTTATAATTTCCTCAGTCCTAATTCTATCTCTCACGTCCGACCTCGCACATCTCATTCTCACCGTGACGTCTGAACCATCACACAAACGGGCCGGCAGAGAAAGAACAGAAATAATCAACTATCGGGGAACTTCAGAGAATGTTAATGTAACATGAGAAATAAATCCACTGGATAGAGCACATTAGGAGGATGGACAATGGTAGAATTACAGATGGGTAAAAGATCTCGGGGTCGGCCTCTACTACGGTGCAAAGATGTGGACATGATTGATACAGGCATTGATATTGCACCTTGGGCGCAAGTAGCCGCTTGTCGCGTTCCATGGAGGGAAAACATCAGGAATGGAATAAAGACAAAGGAGAACATGATTACAGATACGCCAGACACAGAACGTGTAAGACGTGAGATGGTGCGGGATGGTGGAAATGACCATGTGTTCACATGCAACCACTGTGGACGGACATTTATCACGCGAATAGGCCTTATCACTCACGTTCGCTCCCCTGAATTGTAGTTATTAAGCCTTTTCATTTACATACAGTATAACGTGCCGTCTGTTAAGACGCAAGGTGCCAGTCTGTCAAATGCACAGGTTTAATGGGCAATTCCAGAAGTAGAGGAAAGAAGTAGAGATTACATAAACTAGACGATATTAAAAAATTTAAAGCTATAGTGGTCATTCCGGCATTCAAATCTGTCGCCTCCAAATGAGAACAGAGCTCCTTGAGTGAACAAGTTTACTTCGACGCACGGCCAACTAACCACCACTACACAAACAAACCTTGAAAAACTACATCAGATAAATAAATAAAAACATACACGGTCTGCTGTTTTCAACGTTCAGTGGAGCTAAGACCATCAACTATTTCCATGCAGGGAGGGGAGCTGAGTGGTCTCGAGGTGTGGTGTCCGCCTCGAGTGCTTGAGGTCCCGGGTTCAAACCCCGAGGTTTTTTTCACGTTGACTTCTAGTAACAAAATGTCCACTGGTCTCTGGGTAGTGAGATCGGATGCCCGTGTGTATTGTTGCGCACGTAAACAATTCTTTGACTGTTGGAAATCGAAAAAGAATAGCCTAACGGCGCTGCCCGGGCAAAATTTCGAGTTAAAAATCTGCCCAAAGTATGTAAGGACCCTCGTCGGTGCTACGGAGTTCGTGCACTGAGCTGAAATTCTCCGGACTCAGACTTGAGTTAGGAGTAGCACGGAGCACTTATGGGTTACACCCGTGTGCCGTGATGTTGATCCGTCGACTAAACTAAACTCCATTCTATCATTAACCCCACCCCGTTCAACCTCAGAAGAGACGTTTTTTTTAAAAAACTCTCGTTAGTTCACTTTGAACTCGAGAGTAGTCCATACTGTGCTATTACTTCTATCGCGTGAGAGTGTGGTTGTTGCGGTGGTGCCTTCTGAACGACTGTCTTCGTCTTCATCACTTTAATGCCAGCGAGGTCTTGTTCGATCATAATTGGACACAGCTGTGTGTAAAGTAGAGTGAACACAGCTCTGTATGCAGTACCTGACAGTGCTTGTTTCAGATCTCTATTCATGTCCTGGAGCTTTGGAGTGTACACACAGATCGGAATTGTGAGGTAAGTATGAACATATTTTTTCCAATTCTCATTTTCTCTTCATTGCTTTCATCCCTTTGTTCTTCTCGTCCTGTCCTCACCTTTTGATGTAGTCACAGATCTCCTTGACTATATGTTGTGTTTGTGAATGTGTTTGTTTGCTGATGAAGGCTAAGCCACAACGATATGTATGTGTTGTAATTCTGTTATGTAAAGCTGCACTACTTTGTGTCAATTTATACTGTCTACATCTTCACAGCTTTACCGCAGTTCCACCCAATTTTATTCATATATGATACCCAGTTCTCTATCCAAGAGGAAATCAGGTCATGCACTATGTTAAAGTCATAGCGATGACATGACGAGTCCTGACTCTGCACTTACTGTGGTACCCCGTCCAAATTTTGACCAATCAGACCCCATGGAAATGGAAAACCCCAGTGTTAGGTGCAATCATGACAGCGAATAATGCAGGATGCAAGGCCATGCTGAAAACTTGACTATGGAATGAAATCACAGTGAAAACTTGACCGTAGACTGAGAAGATCAGAGCGAAAATGACCACAAAATGAGATCACAGTGAAAATTTGACTATGGAATAAGATCACAGTGAAAACTTGACCATAGATTGAGAAGATCAGAGTGAAAACTTGACCACATATGTAGAATATAACGGTGAAAACCTGACCACAGAAATAGAATATCACAGTGAAAAGGTGACCACAGAATGACATCACAGTGAAAACTTGACCACAGAATGACATCACAATGAAAGCTTGATCACAGAATGAACAGGTCACAGTGAAAACTTTTCCACACATCTATGAAATGAGGCCTTATAACATGGTCTCCTGTAGCTAGTGTGGAACGTATCTCTGTCAACCCCACACATAGCAATCTTCTCCAGAGTCAAACAGAAAACTGACAAAGTCAGGGGTTCAGCCATCACAAACAGTGACAGACAGGATGTGTCTTGTGAAATAAAGATGTCTACAGCACCATCCATCACCATTACTGAAAAACTGAGTACAGTGCACAAACACACCACATTAAACTGGAGATCTGGTTTAATAAACAACACCATTGAAAAATATAACTGGTCATAAATAACATTTTAATTCACAAGTATAAACTGTTAGCAATACAATAATACTATGAAAAATAGCCAATCAACATGGTTTGTTGATTGTTAGACATGAAGAATAACCAGTCACACAAACCTTAATTTGTATGCATGAAAAATAGACAATCGCACATGGCTTGTTGATTGGTTCACATGAAAAATAGCCAATCACACATGGCTTGTTGATTGGTTCACATGAAAATTAGCCAATCGCACATGTCTTGTTAGGTGCTGACCAAGACAAAAGACAGGTGCTGACCAAAACAAAAGACAAACTGAACAAGAAAAAAAACAGAAGCTGATCAAGACAAAAGACAGTTAGTTTGTTAGTGGACAGATCACCCTAACTGCCCATCGAACCATTCAGTCCATAGGTGCTCGGATCCCCTCCTCAGCAAATCCCGCAGCGTGTAGCGGCTAACAACAACAGTTCTGTGTTGGTTTACCAATTGCCTTTGGCTTCCTGTGTAGTGTTCTTGTTTGGCCACACCTCTTTTAATTTGCTGTTCTCGCAGTCTGACCGGGAACAAAAGACAAGAGCTGACCACGACAAAAGACAAACTGACCAAGACAATAGATAGGAGAAGACAAAAGACAGGTGCTGACAAGACAAAAGTGATAGGAGTTGACCAGACAAAAGTGACAGGTGCTAACCAAGAGAGTGGTGGACACAAGACATAACTCAGCCCAAAATACCAACCATCACGTTATGTGTCCTATCACTTCTTTTTTTCCAGAACATATTAAAGAAATCTGGCATTCTCAATGTATTCAGTCTCTGAAAGTCCAGAACTTGTGGGCTGTTTGTAGTTATTACTTCAGCCCTAGGACATTTGCTGACAGATAGATATGTGAGTAGTTTGTGACAGAGTGGGTAGGTAGATATGTGAGTAGTTTGTGACAGAGTGGGTAGGTAGATATGTGAGTAGTTTGTGACAGAGTGGGTAGGTAGATATGTGAGTAGTTTGTGACAGAGTGGGTAGGTAGATATGTGAGTACTTTGTGACAGAGTGGGTAGGTAGATATGTGAGTAGTTTGTGACAGAGTGGGTAGGTAGATATGTGAGTAGTTTGTGACAGAGTGGGTAGGTAGGTATGTGAGTAGTTTGTGACAGAGTGGGTAGGTAGATATGAGTACTTTGTGACAGAGTGGGTAGGTAGATATGTGAGTAGTTTGTGACAGAGTGGGTAGGTTGATATGTGAGTAGTTTGTGACAGAGTGGGTAGGTAGATATGTGAGTAGTTTGTGACAGAGTGGGTAGGTAGATATGTGAGTAGTTTGTGACAGAGTGGGTAGGTAGATATGTGAGTAGTTTGTGACAGAGTGGGTAGGTAGATATGTGAGTAGTTTGTGACAGAGTGGGTAGGTAGATATGTGAGTAGTTTGTGACAGAGTGGGTAGGTAGATATGTGAGTAGTTTGTGACAGAGTGAGTGGGTAGATATGTGAGTAGTTTGTGACAGAGTGGGTAGGTAGATATGTGAGTAGTTTGTGACAGAGTGGGTAGGTAGATATGTGAGTAGTTTGTGACAGAGTGGGTAGGTAGATATGTGAGTACTTTGTGACAGAGTGGGTAGGTAGATATGTGAGTAGTTTGTGACAGAGTGGGTAGGTAGATATATGAGTAGTTTGTGACAGAGTGGGTAGGTAGGTATGTGAGTAGTTTGTGACAGAGTGGGTAGGTAGATATGAGTACTTTGTGACAGAGTGGGTAGGTAGATATGTGAGTAGTTTGTGACAGAGTGGGTAGGTTAGATATGTGAGTAGTTTGTGACAGAGTGGGTAGGTAGATATGTGAGTAGTTTGTGACAGAGTGGGTAGGTAGATATGTGAGTAGTTTGTGACAGAGTGGGTGGGTAGATATGTGAGTAGTTTGTGACAGAGTGGGTAGGTAGATATGTGAGTAGTTTGTGACAGAGTGGGTAGGTAGATATGTGAGTACTTTGTGACAGAGTGGGTAGGTAGATATGTGAGTAGTTTGTGACAGAGTGGGTAGGTAGATATGTGAGTAGTTGTGACAGAGTGGGTAGGTAGATATGTGAGTAGTTTGTGACAGAGTGGGTAGGTAGATATGAGTACTTTGTGACAGAGTGGGTAGGTAGATATGTGAGTACGTTTGTGACAGAGTGGGTAGGTAGATATGTGAGTAGTTTGTGACAGAGTGGGTAGGTAGATATGTGAGTAGTTTGTGACAGAGTGGGTAGGTAGATATGTGAGTAGTTTGTGACAGAGTGGGTAGGTAGATATGTGAGTAGTTTGTGACAGAGTGGGTAGGTAGATATGAGTACTTTGTGACAGAGTGGGTAGGTAGATATGAGTACTTTGTGACAGAGTGGGTAGGTAGATATGTGAGTAGTTTGTGACAGAGTGGGTAGGTAGATATGTGAGTAGTTTGTGACAGAGTGGGTAGGTAGATATGAGTACATTATGACAGAGTGGGTAGGTAGATATGTGAGTAGTTTGTGACAGAGTGGGTAGGTAGATATGAGTACTTTGTGACAGAGTGGGTAGGTAGATATGTGAGTAGTTTGTGACACAGTGGGTAGGTAGATATGTGAGTAGCTTGTGACTGAGTAGGTAGGTAGACATATTTGGGGACCTGGTGGTTAGCTAAATGAGGAGTGGGTGACTGAGAGGGTAGGTAGATATATCAGGAGTGGGTGACTGATTGGGAAGGTAGATATGTGAGGAGTGTGTGAATGATTGAGAAGGTTGATATGTGAGATTTTGGGACCTGGTGGTTAGCTAAATGAAGAGAGTGACTGATTGGGAAGGTAGATATGTGAGGGGTGAGTGACTGAGAGGGTAGCTAGATAATGTGGGGTGTGGAGGCCTGGTGGTTAGTTAGGACAAGTTGATGGGTGATTGAGCGGTTAGTTTGAAAATCAGGAGTTCAGAGGGTGGCTGGTGGGTTGACAGATGTCTGAGTTTAGTCTGTATCTCTGGGGTTAAATTTAAAGAAACAAACATATTGTATAGATGCTGCACTGGAACACCTTGTTGGGAAGACCTCAGCTTCTCTAACCACACCAGCAATGTAATTATCACTGCAATATCATCTGTATAATAGTTTAGTTTAGTCGACGGATCAACATCATGACACACGGGTGTAACCTCACTACCCAGAGATCAGGGAAAATTTTGTTACTAGAAGTCCATACAAAAAAATCCTGGCCCTCACTGATGCTTAAACCTGGGACCCCCAGCACTCGAGGCAGACACCATATCTAGAGACTACTCAGCCCCCTATATTCTGAACTAAACATATTGTGTTTAAAAGGTGTTGTACATTAGCCTAGTTTCTTTTTTTAATTTTGTTTTTTATTAGCCAAGAAAAGATGACAAGTAAATAAGGTTGTCCATATATTCCTTGCTTTGTTCTACACTTTATTTAACTCTGAATACATAAATAGTTACATTTAAGTACACATAATTTGAATGCTGAAATATTAACTCATTAATTGCTTACAGCCACTTCCTGTGTCACAGTAACCACTGTCTATAACTTTTACAACCACAAGATATAATCACTCAAGAAAATAAACATTTCTGTTGACATGTTATACAGTTCTGACCAACCGATTCATTAACAAGAATCAATATCATTGATCTTGTGATGCATACCCACCGGTCTTTTCAACCATTTATGTTATTGTCTGTAGCCTTTTGGGGAAACAGAGGGGCTGCTTCAACTAGAATGCTGCTAGCCTACCAGGTCGACTAGCATTAACACCGGTCCAATGTGTCCACTGGTCTACCTAGCATGTCTACTAATCTACCTTGTGCACTATTCTAACTAGCAAGTCCAACAGTCTAGCTTGGGCACTAATCCACCTAGCAAGTCTAATAGTCTAGCTTGTGCACTAATCCACCTAGCAAGTCTAATAGTCTAGCTTGTGCACTAATCCACCTAGCAAGTCTAATAGTCTAGCTTGTGCACTAATCCACCTAGCAAGTCTAATAGTCTAGCTTGTGCACTAATCCACCTAGCAAGTCTAATAGTCTAGCTTGGGCACTATTATAACTAGCAAGTCTAATAGTCTAGCTTGTGCAATAATCCACCTAGCAAGTCTAATAGTCTAGCTTGGGCACTAATCCACCTAGCAAGTCTAATAGTCTAGCTTGTGCACTAATCCACCTAGCAAGTCCAATAGTCTAGCTTGGGCACTATTATAATTAGCAAGTCCAATAGTCTAACTTGTGCACTATTCTAACTAGCAAGTCCAATAGTCTAGCTTGGGCACTATTATAACTAGCAAGTCTAATAGTCTAGCTAGGGCACTAATCCACCTAGCAAGTCTAATAGTCTAGCTTGTGCACTAATCCACCTAGCAAGTCTAATAGTCTAGCTTGTGCACTAATCCACCTAGCAAGTCTAATAGTCTAGCTTGTGCACTAATCCACCTAGCAAGTCCAATAGTCTAGCTTGGGCACTATTATAACTAGCAAGTCTAATAGTCTAGCTTGGGCACTAATCCACCTAGCAAGTCTAATAGTCTAGCTTGTGCACTAATCCACCTAGCAAGTCTAATAGTCTAGCTTGTGCACTATTATAACTAGCAAGTCTAATAGTCTAGCTTGTGTACTATTCCACCTAGCAAGTCCAATAGTCTAGCTTGGGCACTATTATAACTAGCAAGTCTAATAGTCTAGCTTGGGCACTATTATAACTAGCAAGTCCAATAGTCTAGCTTGTGCACTATTATAACTAGCAAGTCTAATAGTCTAGCTTGTGCACTATTCCACCTAGCAAGTCCAATAGTCTAGCTTGGGCACTATTATAACTAGCAAGTCTAATAGTCTAGCTTGGGCACTATTATAACTAGCAAGTCTAATAGTCTAGCTTGGGCACTATTATAACTAGCAAGTCTAATAGTCTAGCTTGGGCACTATTATAACTAGCAAGTCCAATAGTCTAGCTTGTGCACTAATCCACCTAGCAAGTCTAATAGTCTAGCTTGTGCACTAATCCACGTAGCAAGTCTAATAGTCTAGCTTGTGCACTATTCTAACTAGCAAGTCCAATAGTCTAGCTTGTGCACTAATCCACCTAGCAAGTCCAATAGTCTAGCTTGTGCACTAATCCACCTAGCAAGTCCAATAGTCTAGCTTGGGCACTATTATAACAAGCAAGTCTAATAGTCTAGCTTGGGTACTAATCCACCTAGCAAGTCCAATAGTCTAGCTTGGGCACTATTATAACAAGCAAGACTAATAGTCTAGCTTGGGCACTAATCCACCTAGCAAGTCTAATAGTCTAGCTTGGGCACTAATCCACCTAGCAAGTCTAATAGTCTAGCTTGTGCACTAATCCACCTAGCAAGTCCAATAGTCTAGCTTGGGCACTATTATAACAAGCAAGTCTAATAGTCTAGCTTGGGCACTAATCCACCTAGCAAGTCCAATAGTCTAGCTTGGGCACTATTATAACAAGCAAGACTAATAGTCTAGCTTGGGCACTATTATAACAAGCAAGACTAATAGTCTAGCTTGGGCACTAATCCACCTAGCAAGTCTAATAGTCTAGCTTGGGCACTAATCCACCTAGCAAGTCTAATAGTCTAGCTTGTGCACTAATCCACCTAGCAAGTCTAATAGTCTAGCTTGGGCACTAATCCACCTAGCAAGTCTAATAGTCTAGCTTGTGCACTAATCCACCTAGCAAGTCTAATAGTCTAGCTTGTGCTCTAATCCACCTAGCAAGTCTAATAGTCTAGCTTGTGCACTATTCTAACTAGCAAGTCCAATAGTCTAGCTTGTGCTCTAATCCACCTAGCAAGTCTAATAGTCTAGCTTGTGCACTAATCCACCTAGCAAGTCTAATAGTCTAGCTTGTGCACTATTCTAACTAGCAAGTCCAATAGTCTAGCTTGGGCACTATTATAACTAGCAAGTCTAATAGTCTAGCTTGGGCACTATTATAACTAGCAAGTCTAATAGTCTAGCTTGGGCACTAATCCACCTAGCAAGTCTAATAGTCTAGCTTGTGCACTAATCCACCTAGCAAGTCTAATAGTCTAGCTTGTGCACTAATCCACGTAGCAAGTCTAATAGTCTAGCTTGTGCACTAATCCACGTAGCAAGTCTAATAGTCTAGCTTGTGCACTAATCCACCTAGCAAGTCCAATAGTCTAGCACTAATAATCTGACATTCACGAATTTGCAGTGCTTTTTCTCTGGGCTCAATTGGATCTATCAAGCTAAGGCTTGCATGTCAACAATCACCCTGTGGTACCCAGCATAGTGCCAATTTGATTCACTAACTGTTGGATGCACCTTGACAACTGCACTTTGTAAGCCTAGTTGTGCAGTTAACACTGTTTTGTTCTCCAGGCTACAGTATTCTGCTGACCAAACATTATTTCCTTTTGTTACTTTTATAGCTACAAGCAACAGGAAAGAGTGAAATAAGTTATGACCAATATGTAACACCATACATTTACATTGTATACATTATTTTCAAACTGCTAACTAAATATTTGGTAAACTGTGAGAAACCAGCAGAACAGAACTTCCTACGAGCACATTCTAGCCAATCTGTAACAATGCTGGCTAATCTGTAGAACTCCCTATTTAAAAAATGCTGGCGAATTTGCAGTAATTTTGATCAATCATCAAACCTATTACTACAGAGATTATTACCCACCTACAGAATTCCCTGTAAGCTAATTCGGCAAACAAACAAACAAAAACCAAAAATTAATGGCTGCAAAACCATGTTCCAAAACAAAACAAATTAACAAACAATTCTCAAATAATTAGGAGGGAAAGGGCACAAACAATGCAATGTATACATTATGGACACTAATAGAAAGGTCAATAGAGAAACAGAAAGACATATATTTATGCCTCATAGATTATACTAAGGCATTTGATAAAGTAAAATATGATGAACTGATTAAAATGTTAGAAGATATCAACATTGATGGGAAAGATTTAAGAATAATAAAGAATATTTACTGGAATCAAGTAGCAGCAATTAAAATGGGAAATAATGAGTGTAGTTACGAACAGATAAAGCTAGGAGTACGACAGGGGTGTGTCTTGTCACCAGATCTCTTCTCTCTATATAGCGAAGTAATGAGAGAGATCAAAGAGATTCCAGGAATACTAGTTGGAGGTTATAATATAAATAATATACGCTATGCAGATGACACAGTATTGTTGGCGGATAATTCAACAGACCTACAACAATTGTTGGACATTGTAGTAATAGAGAGTGCAAGGAAAGGACTCTCCTTAAATATCAAGAAAACAGTAACAATGGTGATATCAATGAAAATGGTGACACCAAATTGTGACATAGAAATGGAAAGGAAAATTTTTAACAAAGTGGATAATTTTAAATGCCTAGGGGCATTTATAACATCAGATGGAAGATGTACAACATTTAAGAGCAGAATAGGGCAAGCAATAGCCGCATTTCAGAAAATGAAGAGTATCTTATGCAATAAGTCACTATCACTGAATGTAAGAAAGAGAGTGCTGAAATGCTATGTAGAACCAGTTTTGCTGTATAGCAGTTAATCTTGGAATGTAAATGAATAAATTAAGACGAAATTAGAAGCAACAGAGATGTGGTTTCTGAGACGAATGTTGCGAATTCCTTGGACTGCCAGAGTAACTAACGACTGCCTGATGCAGGCTAATGAAACTAGAACATTATATACAACAATAAGGAAGAGACAAATGTCTTTCTTCGGCCATGTGATGAGAAGAGAGGCATTGGAGAACATCGTGGCAACTGGAAAGATTGAGGGGAAGAGAGGCAGAGGCAGACCAAGAGAAATGATGCTGGATGGATTGAGATGGTGGCATGGAGGAATACCATCAGCAGAGTTGATCCAGAACACCAATGACCGAGATCTGTGGAGAGCCATGAATGCCTACCCCAGCTGGCAGAGCACTTGATGATGATGATGATGATGAGTACATCATATGACAAAAATTCCACCTTCTTGTTCCAAGTTCACAGTACTGAGAAATGGTCCAAGAGATGTGTTCAAAAACAAACTACAAACTTCTCTGATGTTTCCTTGTGTCTACAGTCACTGAGGCAACAACTCCCAACATTCCTTTCCCATAAATATTCACCAACATGATTAGATGACTCTAGGTGAGTTCATTTACCAACACTTCTTCATTTGCTCTTCACCCTCAAATGGGGTAGAGGCCCTGAAGCAACTCACTCAAAGCCATCTTATGCAGCTCCGCCCATGTCCTCCCTATAGCATTCATTTCTGTCTCTACTTCTCTTCTCTAGGTGTTGTTGGGTCTTCTATTTCTTTTACCTTGTACAAATACTACACGCCAATAATTTATTTTCATTTAAAGCTGGCATGTTTTCAACATTCCCCAGAATTTCAAATATTATTCCTCTGTTAAATACATTCTAAATTTTTTGTAACCATTTCCCATATTATGTTCCTAAAATTCGGTGACCCCTCATAAAGCTACATAACAGCAAAGCCTGATAAGTTCATAACATTGAGCATTACATAGTCCAAAACTTGGCCAAAAAAGGTAACATCTCCCAAAATAATAAAATGCTGCTTGTTACGCTCTCCGTACAGCAAGCAGTTAGAACAATAAAACAACATTTTATAGGAAAAATGTTAACACTGAAAAGACACAACATGACCTGAAAAACTAAATCAGCAAGCTTAATCTTCATTCTACAGTCTGGAGGGCAAAAACCACATACAACAAGCTGTGACACAAGTTACAGGGGGGAAATGTAACTTATTTATACACGGAAGCCTAAGTAAAGATAATAAACACTGGCAAAAATTAACTCTCTCGTTACATATAACAAGCAATACCCAGCAATACCTGAAGAAATCAATTATATAAAAAACAATACACAGGGGACCTGGTTTTCAATAATTTAAAAAAAGGACAATGTGTGTTCCACACAGCCTCACACAATGTAGATGTCCTCATCAGTGGAATGTAGGTCTGAATGGCTCTGATACTTGTGAGCCCTCAGACTTTTGTAAAACATTAATGAATAAATGATACACAAAATTCCTGTGGGGATCACGATGAAAGTTGCAGCAGCTGCAGCCTTATGGCTGAAGCGATAGAACTTGATCCAGCTGATAAGGACTATCTCGGCCAGGAATAGAAATATTCCGAGTCCGGTTGAGAAGACCCAGGTCACATTCACACACACCCGCATGTCATTATGTAGGACCATGTTGTCTTCCACGTGGGGAAGGATCCAGGTGCTGATCATCAAGGTCATCAAGTGTACAGCGACAAGAAGAGTTGTACACATAACGAAGACGATCAGCAACAGTTCTGAGACTCCTGCTTGCGTCGCTGACCCAGCTGCTGGGCCACTGTCTGTAGATATTGCCACCAGGGCTACCTGAAGATTACAAAAACAAAGGAGCACAAATGAATGGCAAAAATATGAAATAAAAATAGGTATGTGTAGCTCCTGCGAAAAAGTGAGATATACTAAACACGGACAAAGTGTACATACCTTACAATGACTTCAACAATGGTGAAATTGAATCATAGGGGGAAAATAAACAAACAAATAAGAAAACATCCACATACAAAAATATAATAAAATAAAAATAAGTATACTACGACACAACAAATGACATTTCGATTGTACACATTTTTATCAGGAACAGAACAAAGCAAACAGATCTAAAGAAAAACATGAAATTATCAAATTTAATAATATTAAAACACAACTCCTTCATTGTTAGGAAGGCAGCACAAGAGTTGAGTTCAGTTCCGTTTTGAAAGGTGCCTCTTTTTCTACAAAAGATTAGTCCAATTCAGTTGTGAAAGGTGCCAAAAAGAAAATGCGTTGCCAAAGGTGTGCAAACAGTTAGATATAGTTATATAGAGGGACGTTAGCAGAGTTGTACAGTGGGAAAAAACCTGTGTAATTCTGGGAAATGAATGATATTTTGATGGAGGAACGCAAAGGCAAGGTTGAAAAGTTCAGGTGTCTGAGTTAGATTCAGAAGTTAACTGGTTCAAGTCTCAGCACCAGGCTGAGAATTTTTACAAGGACTATTGGCAACTGATGACACCACACGCCCCACTGATCTCTTGGGTAATGAGACGGATACCTAACCCTTTTGGATAAGAATTAAAAACAAGAGATTCCTCGTGCAAATTGAACATGTTAAAAATCTCACTACATTAGGAAATTGGAAAGAGTAGGCTATAAATGATCAAAATACCCTAAGAACATTAAAAGGTTAAGCCTACAGTACAGGAGTGTGTGTATCAGGTAACTTATTAAAAATGTTTCCAAGTTGTTCTTACAGCAAATAGTTAGTTAGTCGTGGTTCCAACTTCACCACGAGAACATTGTTTGATTTACATATTGTTTTTTTTTAATACTTCTCATCAATTATTTGCCTTTTACGTTCCTTGTGGGAACTTATATTTCTATTTGTTCATTATTAAACTCGTGATAAGCAGTGTTGTCGCTTATTGCTAAATAAGAATTCCTAGTTATCTTCATATCCAACATTTAATTAGATCACACAAGAGTGAGAGTAGGACGAAAGTTGAATCTTTCATCTTTATCAACTTCTTTGTGCTGCATAGTTCAAGTCAAGTCTGGGGGCTAAATTCTTTTCCACAGGATCATCGTGTCACTGCTAACTAAGTTTGCTGTCATCTGTGTGTGTATAGCTGTACAACTTTATCTGCAGTCCTGTGCCACTGTAAGAATAGTAGACTTCTTTTTCTGGGACAATTTGTCATACTCCCTTTGTTTTTCACGAGCCACTCAGCTATTTCTTCAGTGGGGAGTCTTTCCTAGTGGTTAGGCTCATTGTCTTCTACTGTACCTGTGAGACTTCTCTCAGTAGCGGACCATGCGACAAGTGTCTAGAGAAAGTAAACCTCACACAAATACATAGCGAAGTGCAATGGACTTCACACTGACATATGAAACTCCAACCTCCAGCATGAGAATGGAGGTGGAAGCGGTCACAGCGGCATTCTATTGGTTAGAGGAGATCACTGCAACACACACTGTATTCATTACTGACTCAAGGAGAATGCTTTGTAAGGTGAAGAAAGGAATGTTTTGTGTGGAATGGCTATCCTCGCTTCAGAGGTCACAGATTGTTAGAATTGTATGGATATTTTGCCCTGGCCATAAGGGAGTGTGGGGGAATGAACAGGCTGATAGGCTATCAGGGAACACACCTCTTGGTGGTAGAGTACCTATGGACAAGTGAGAGGTGGTCATGCGCCTGTGGGACCAGGTGGAGGTGGGGGAACAGTTTGAGAATCCGTATGTGGAAAGAATGAGATTGCAGGTGATTGGCAAGGGTTCTGGAATAATCTCAAAACTTAGAGGGAAGACTAGGAGAACTTTTAATCAGATAGCGGTGGGAATGATTAGTTGTATGACTCTTCACTAACTGTTGAATGAGGGGACAGGGCATGTATGGGGATGTCCTGTGTGCAGTGATGTCAGTTCTCAGCTCAACTCAACATACCGAAGTCAGACAAGCTGACCTATGAGGTGCACAACTAGGTGTAATGCACTTCCCTCAAAAAAGGGACAAAGAAGGAACGAAACAAAATTAAATGGAAAAGGCAAGAAGCTTCTAAACGTACATGAAACAGTTTATGTTTTCACTCTCAGGGCATCAGAGTTAAATGTCCATCATAGTGTATGGGTGGCCTTAATACCATCCAAAGATACAGAGAAACTTCTAAACTAGATGAAAGCCTGTTTTGGTGATGTTAATTTTTGCAGGGCCCAAGCCTAACCATTAACAGCCTGTGGTTTGATATTTTTTAGGACGATCAAGGACTTGCCGAATTTGGTCTATATGATATATCAAACTGAAAGTTACAGTTAGTTGCATATACTTTATGAACGTAGCAGTCAACCCCAGCATTTAAAAATTTTTTTGCTGTTCATGATTCCTGGGCAAGTTTACGTTCAGTAGTTTGTCATTGCTTTCTGAATGACCGGCACACATACAATTTCATTAAAAAAACCAACACAGCTGTGTTTTGAACTGTGTCCCTAACCCCTTCACAATGGAGCCGGCTTAACAAACTACACAACGTATAAAACAGTTACTTGCATATCCTTTACAGGATGTCATCATCAAACCCCAGCATTTTTGTGGCTGTTTGTGATGTCTTGGCAAGTTTATGCTCAGTTATTTCCTATTGCTTTCTGAATGACCAGCACTCATACCATTGTATGAAAACTAACGCAAGGTGGTCTTCTGCCAAATCGCCAGCAGCTGTGTTTTGAACGTGGTATGTGGGATTACGAAATCCATTTGTAACTCCTTCCCAACAGAACCGACTTATAGACTGGGAACCAGTTCATTCATTCATTTAGTAGCATGTCCTTTACAGAACCTTGCTCCCATAACAACCTTCCGGAAAACCGCTCGATCATAAGCAAGATGTCCCACATCCAATACACCCATCTGGAGATCATCCACCACATCCTAGCTCCCATCTTCTCTTTGGCCTTCCTCTTCCTGTCTTCCCAGGCAGATACCCCTTAATTATTGTTTTCTCTAAACTTTTGTGAGTTCCAAGTGACCAAAATATTTCAATTTTCTTTGATTTATCGTCTTTAATAGCCAATTTTCTTCAATATTCAGTTCTTGAAGTATGGATGTATTTGTTCTTTTCGTGGATAAAGAAAGAAGGGTTTTCAATGGAAGAGGCTGGACAGAACGCACCAAAGGGCACAGAAATGACGTAAGGAAAAAGCTGAATAAAACGTAGGTTGGTAACCACAATAAGCTTGTACACAACTGCTGTTTGAGTTCCAACCGGACAAAATGTGATAACAACAGAAAGAATTAAAATTTTCATCCAAGAAGAAAATTAATAAGGAATGAAGGTCATGCCCTCAGAAGTTAAATAAGAAACAAAAGAATGAAAACTGTCAGTTTGGGCAATTCAAAATGAATAGAAGGCGTAATATTTTAATTGAAAACTTGGGGCAACACTGTCAACATAAGATTTTGTAAAAATGCTTTTACATTGATCGATCTCAACTTTAATTTTGTATTGACAACTATAAATAAAAGAGGAAACCACAGGAAGAACAGAATAAATAAATAAAACCAGAAGAATTAACAATTGGCGTTGAGGTCTGTATCAAAAGTAAATATTGCTTGGATAGCAAATCCATTATATGGAAAGTCCAAATCGAAAGCTCGCTGTGTGGGCTTCATAAAAGGTGGAAAAGTGTCCTAGTGGCACGAAATGGAATATTGCTTGATAGCAAATCCATTACGTGGAAAGTCCGAATCAAAAGCCCATTGTGTGGGCTTCATAAAAGGTGGAAAAGTGTCCTAGTGGCATGAAATTGAATATTGCTTGGATAGCAAATCCATTACGTGGAAAGTCCGAATCGAAAGCTCACTGTGTGGATGTCATCTGCAGACTGCATACTTCTGGTTTCCGGAAGAACAACCTATGGTGAACGGAAGGCCAATATACGGAAGTGAGGCTAAGCAGCCATGTGCAGGACGTGACGATTCCTTGGGTGAGCCCAGTACCAGAGCGCTATGTATCGGCTCTGCAAGTATGGAAGCCTCCTTGGATGGCGGGGAATGCCCATGGTCTGCCCCTGCCTTCCATTGAGGGCTGACCAGGATCTTTGGCTGTTCTATATGGACCAGCTGGGATGGGGGATAACACCACAACAGTGAGAGTCAAACGTCCTAAGAAACCCCCGGGAAGGTTAACCCGGTCAACAAATGCCCGCAGAAGTCGGATGTGTCGGCCTAACGGCGCAAGAACGCAGCTCTGCTGTAAACAGGCACAACGCAGTCACGTCCGAAAAAAAACTCCGGATGAACGAAGAAGAAGAAGAAGAAGAAGTATCAAAAGTTGCTGGATTTCTGTTCTAGTTCGTATTGAAGTTGTAAAATGTTGCAACACGGGCAATTTACAAGAAGATGATATATCTTGACAATATACATCATTGGACCGCCAGGGAGGTGTCTTTTTCATACCCGCAACTACAACTGGGCCACAGTGGGATGGCGAGGTTGTGTCCTGTGACAGCCCATGTCAACGAGGTACATGTGTCAGTGCTAACAGGATCTTATCATCAGTCTTTAAAACAATGAACATTTCTCAACTTCCGATGGAAGAGCAGACTCACTGTGCATGCATGTCACCCAGGCTCTGTCTGATGTCATTCAGATGTACAGTGGTGCCTTTGATCTGTCAGCTGTGGATCTTCAGGAATTAATTTTAAAATAAATAGGGAGCACCATGTCTGACAGAGCAAATGTGAATCACTGTGTGCAAGAACGGCTGAAGCAGAAGCTTGGGGATCTTGAAGAATTAAAGTGGTGCGTACATCCACTGGATGGTCTAGCAAGGGTTGCTCGAGAAACTTTGCAGAAGCTAGAGACGGACGAGGAGCAAAAGACAGAGGGTGTCAAAGAAGCCTTCCAATGTCGTGCCACACAGCTGATTTATAGAATATCTAAACTGAGGTAATGTATTTGAGCTTCTCTTTGAACATTTGTTGTATCATCATGGCTTGGCAACTGGTGTGGACAAACATGCCTCTCCATATCTGGTGAACTCCAACAGCATGGTAGTCCACACCCTGTGTGCTGACACCATTCCATGCTTTGGCAAAAGGCTGTCCAAATTTTTGTCTAGTTATCTTCCTCTACCTATCTTTCTATAAATGTTTCCTCCTGACAGATAACTCCAATAAAATCTGTATGTATTTATCAATGTGAGATGCAAGAAGTGAAATTATTGCATTATCACCACTGTCTATTGTAATATGTCATTTACATGTCCATATAATGACACTAATACATTGACATTAAGGCTGACTAAAATATGTTGGCAACTGCCTTCATGTCATGTTTTGCATGGCATCTGTAATATTTCCATATATTCACAGCTTTGTATGATCAACATATACATTTTCACCTACAAGTTCTTAGTCTATATTCAAAATTTTAAACCCACCCTTGAATGAGGATTTTTTACAATACCGAACTGCAGAGTAGTCACTTGTCTGCAGTAAGTATATGTGTGACCGTAATTGTTCAAGACATACAATACCGACATTCTAACATCTACTCTTACATTATGCACCTGAAGAAATTTTGTTTCCACATAAAAATTGTAAATGTAGAGTCATGCCTTACCATAAATGAACAAGTCAACGATGGAAAACATTTCACACAGTTAACATACATATAAATGTACATCTGATTGCATGCAAACAGAACTTATTTATGAAAAGCAAACCTCAGAATCATAGCAATCATATACCTTCTGTTACAGTTCTCATTTTTATTCTAGTCACTTGAAGTGGCTTATGTTATTGCTATTATTTGAACTTTTGCAAAACACTAATTTCCAAGGGTTTTCTCATGTTTTTTTTTTTTAATGTTCATTTTATCCGGCCAGATGATGTCCGAAAATGTCTGCAGCGACTGAAAGAGGTGGAAGAAAGTCCGGAGCAACTACTAACAATGTCCACAGATTTTTTTTTCTTGTGTCTGAGTTGATAATCAACTCAGGGACATGGAGGCAGTGCTGCAGCAGTTAGGTGAATAAAATAGAGATGATTTCATTATTACAGTTAGAAGTTTAGCAACCACATTTTTAGTATTGATAGAGCAGTTAGGCAGAGAGGCAGTTAGAACCTATATTAAAAGGGTGTTTATCAAAGAAGACCCCATGCTACTGAATGAATGAATATATTATACTGGTTACTGAGATATCTCTGTTGTTATTCTATATAAATGGCGACGACTTAACGCGTTCATTCTTTGGGAGACGCTGTTATTAGTGTTTTTCTGTGGATTATGTGGTGTTACTTCATATTTGTTTATTGGAAGTGCTCAAAAGAAGCCACGGAAGGCAGGTAGTGGATGAAATTTTGAGGGCAGCCGACAGATAGTTGTTGGTTATGGTCTCAAGTTTCGTGATGGCAGGCAGAAGATCTCTTTAGTGAGACAATGGCTGCGATCACCTGGCCAGTATGGTTACTGCCAGGAAGGAAAGCAATGGCAAACTACCTTCTTTAAAAGTGCCTAATTCATTATGATTCGCCTAAAGACAGATCATCGCAAGACAAGGACAGAGACATTAAAATTAGCAAAATGGAATGTTAGGACGTTAAACGATGACGAAACATTAGATAACATCAAACAAAAAATGGAAAGAGAAAATTAATATTTTAGGGATGTGTGAAACAAGATGGACAGGAGCAGGCATTAAGATAGATGAAGATTTTAAGATTATTTGTTCTGGAGGAGAAGATCAACATAGGAGGGTAGCAATTATCTTGGACCGGCAAACATAAAAATCTGTTCTAGGATATTGGGCCGTGTCAGGAGTTCTACTAGTTAAATTAAGCATAAACGTTATTCAAGTATATGCCCCAGCAGGGGAATCCAGTGTAAATAGTGTAGAGGAGTTTTATAATAACTTAGAGTCTGCTTTAAAGAAATGTAAAAATTCAGAAATAAACATCATAATAGTCAACTTCAATGCAAAAGTAAGAAATCAAGGTGATAGATACACAGTAGGAAACTATGGTTTAGGAGAGAGAAATGAAAGAGGATACAGACTTGTAATGTGGGCAAAAGAGCAGGAAATGATTGTAGGAAACACCTGGTTTAAACAACACGCTAGAAGATTATGGACATGGAGGAGTCCTGATAGCAGGATTAAATACCAGATTGAATACATTATGATTAGCAGAAGATTTAGAAATGCGTTAACAACAGGAGAAACAGTTCCCAGTGATGATTGTTATAGTGTATCAGTAGCAGATTGAGGGTAAAGTTAAAGAAAGTCAAGTATATAACAGGACACACTACATATGATTTGTGTACATTGAGTAATGACAAGGAAATACAAAACAAATCCAACATAAAAGTACAGAACAGATTTGATATATTATCTGATCTAGAGATCCTATTCCAAGATGTGGATAATCAATGGGAAATGTTGAAGAATTCAATCAGTTTGGCTGCAGAAACAACTATTCCAAAATTAAAGAAGGCGGGCCGTAAGAAATGGATGACTGAAGAAATGTTACAACTAATGGAAACAAGAAGACTCAACAAAAATAATCCTGCCAAATATGAAGAAATTCACAGACAAGTCAGAATATTATGTAAGGAGGCAAAAGACGCATGGCTTAAGAAAAATTGCTTAGAAATTGGAAAACAACACAACAGTCAAAATAACAAATTAGTGCACAAAAGAATTCAGGAACTTACTAATAAAAGAACAAGTACATCAGCAGGCTGTCTAAAAACTAAAGATGGCAAAATCATAATAGAAAAAGATCAGATTCTACATGTATGGTCAGATTATGTGAAAAACCTTTATGATGATAACAGAGATGAACAGTATGATATTTGATTTAATAATGAAGGACCGCCAATTTTGAAGATGGAGGTTTGAAATGTTCTTAAACATATGACAGCTGGCAAGGCCCCCGGTTCAGATAACATCACAACAGAAATGATTAAAGCTTTAGAATATGGACTGCTGAACACATATGATACCGGAGAAATACCTTCTGAATTATGTAATATATTTATTACAAACCCAAAGAAATCATAGCCCTGGAATGTGATCAACAATGCCCTGGCCATGCGGGTGTACGGGGGAATGAACAGGCTGATAAGCTAGCAGGGAATGCACCTCTTGGTGGTATCTTGCCTATGGACAAGGGGGAGGTGGTCGTGCGCTTGTTGGACCAGGTGAAGAAGGCGGAGGAACAGATTGAGAACCCATATGTGGAAAGAATGAGATTGCGGGGGATCGGTAGAAGTTCTGGAAGAATCTCAAATCTGAGAGGGAAGACCAGGAGAACTTTTAATCAGACAGTGGTGGGAACGATTAGTAGTATGACTCTTCACTGGCTGTTGAACGAGGGGACTGAGCACATATGGCATGTCCTGAGTGCAGTGATGTTGGTTCCTAACTCAATTCAACTCAACTGTGATCAACATAGAACAAATAGTATAATGAGCCACATCACAAAGATTTTGCTACGAATTATAATGCAAAGAGTGAGGAAGAAAATACAACCTGAGAACAGACCAAGGGGAAGATCGAGAAGTAAATACCTGGATGGCTTGGCCACATGGCATGGTCGAGACAGGAACACTGAGCTGATCCATGACTCTGGTGATCAAGTGAAATGGCGAGTCATGACCGCCCACGCTTTCTGGCATGTCACATGATTGATTGATATAAATAATAATAATAATAATAATAATAATAATAATAATAATACGGAGTGACTATACACAAAATATTTTGAATAGTATGAGGAGATATATACAAAAATTTGTGGCTGGTCACGTGATTATTCGGCTGGTCACGTGATGTCTATTTCCTTTTGACTACATTATTAATGATTGTGGAACTATCATTGTGTTCTCGGTAGTGTAGTGGTTAGTATCTCTGCCTGTGGGGTTTGTCTCCCCGCCAGCAATGTAAAATTTTTTTTTACTGTTTTAATTTTAATAAATCAATCAGGTGCCGTCTCCACAATGAAGGTTGGCTGCAATGGATCTCCAACACTGTCTGTCTCTTGCCTTGACTGTACATTCTGTCAGGCTGATGTTCATCCATCTCTTGATGTTATCTTCCCACTTGTATCATTGTCTACCTCTTGCTCGCTTGCCCTCAACCATAGTTTTTATAAGAGTATAATGTCTTTTAACATGGCCGAAATATTTCACTTGCCTCCTCTTTATTTCTTCCATCAACTCTCTCTTCATTCCCAGTTTTTCTAGAACCTCTATTTTTGATTGTTTTTGTTTCCATTAAATACGACATATTTGTCTGTATATCCACATCTCCAGGGCTTGTAAGCGACTTTCTAGTTGCTTGCTTCTGAGTGTCGGAATCGATGAAAATATCACTGTACGTAGAGTGTGTCCTTTTCGACAAATATTGTCTTTGTGAGGTTTGAAGAAAAAGAACTTGCAAAAAATTAAAAAAAAAGACAGACAAGTAAAGAGAATAATTGTCTTCTTCAAATTTTTGTGAATAGGGGCTCGTACTATTCACAAAATTTTGTGCCGAATAATCACGTGACCAGCCACACATTTTTGTGTATAGCGGCTCGTACTGTTCACAAAATTTTGTGAATAGCGGCTCCCATAATAATAATATTAATAATATATAATAATAATAATAATATATCATAATTATAATATTATATGCTTACTATTGCAAAACCAGCCAGTAAGCCAGAGGTTCTGTTTATTAACTCAAGTTTGAGCTTTGTCCGGTTCAAATACAGTCGGCGCGAAAGCGAGATGTTTTGATCTGTTCTCGACATTTTGTCGTTGTAGCGATGTACTTGAGATGAACAACAACTAACTAGTTAAACTTTCCAGCGTGAAAATAGATCCGAAACCGGAAACCGGAAACCGCGCCTGCTCAGAAAGATCCATTGCATTCCCACATGGCCATAAAACGTCAATCAATCATGCTTTTGACATCATTCATTCATTCAAATATCACGTGACAATAACAAACTGATTTATTTGGTTTTGGGATTCGAGGTTTAAAAACAGAGCACAACTCACTACTGGCAACGCTGATCGTATTCCGGCACGAACCTTAAGCCTTGTCCACGTCAGATTGAAAGCACTACACTCGAGTTTCGCTCTCGTTTGAGCTCGTCAGTAGTGCATATCCCTGACTGGACCCGGGATCGAACTCCGGATCACTGGCGGGTGTGCAACCACGCGACTCACGCTGTACGCGACCGAGTATCACACTAGAATATGACAACGTCACCCATTGTAGGCTATAGCTCAAAATTTGCCCAATCGCCGCTACTGATATCCGTCATTCGATGTGGCCCTGAATGATCAGGTCTTCTCAATCTGGCAAGGCACACCAGGCGCCTAAAGTCCAGAGAGCAATGAACAAATTAATTTATTTAGTTGTTTCAGAATTTGAGGTATAAAGATTGAGCACAACCCACTACTGGCAACGTTGATCGTATTCCGGCACGAAAATTAAGCCTTGTCCACGTCAGATTGGAAGCACTAGACTCGAGTTTCTCTCTCGTTTGAACTCGTCAGTAGTGCATATCCCTGACTGGACCCGGGATCGAACGACCACTGACCCATACTCTTCTGTTTCAAGAATCGTCCATTATCCAATGAAACCCCAATCACTCCGCCTATTTCTCAGAAAGAAGAAGAAGAAGAGCAGCGGCCAGAGGAATTGGTTAACAAAGGTCTTGTGTTCTTGTAAACGATTTAATTTCTGGCGGCTCCCCGCTTCACTCCTATCTCTTTCACTCTGGATGAGGAAGTAAATTCGCAAGCGTTCTTAAGTCATCTGTTTGGCCTGCATCTCTTATGCATTTATGATGTCAGGTCCATCCATTGCCCTTGATGTGTCGATCGCCGCCATGTCCACCAAACGATCAGCTTACTCGTTGCCTTTCATGCCTATGCACCTTGGTACACAGAAGTAGTACAGTAGGGACAGGGTATACTATTTTTCTGGCGACGGGCTATGGCGAAACGACGGCGGCGGTCGGTCTGTGGTTCGAACCGGGAAAATGTATTTTTTTTTAAAATTTACTTATTTATGTAAGTAGGGAAATGTTGGTGGATGAAAAAAATTATTGTTTTTGTTTGTTTGTTTGTTTGTTTGTTGTTGTTGTTGTTGTTGTTGTTGTTGTTGTGTGTGTGTGTGTGTGAAGACAGCGTATAAGGTGGGGAGCACGGGGGTGGGTAGCGGTTATTAGTGGTCTGTAGAGGTCGTAGTGTGTTATTCACTATCATTATATGCGGTATAAATAAAAACCTTAAAAAGTAAAGATGGTCGGTATTATTGATTGTAGTGGGTATGGGTTAATCAAATTCGTTGCTAAGGGGTGGGTAGCTGTTATTAGTGAACTGTAGAGTGTCGTATTGGTGTAGACACTGTCATCATAGGGGTTACAAATAAAAACCTTAAAAAAAGTATAGATGGCTGGAGGTATTGATTGTAGTTGGTACATCATCATCAAGTGCCGTGCCGGCTGACGTAGGCGTTCATGGCTCTCCACAGATCTCGGTCTTTGGTGTTCTGGATCAACTCTGCTGATGATATTCCTCCATGCCACCGTCTCAATCAGTCCAGCATCATTTCTCTTGGTCTACCTCTGCCTCTCTTCCCCTCGATCTTTCCAGTTGTCACGATGTTCTCCAATGCTTCTCTTCTCATCACATGACCAAAGAAAGATGTTTGTCTCTTTCTTATTGTTGTATATAGTATTCTAGTTACATTAGCCTCTTTCCAGCAATCGTTGTTAGTTACTCTGGCAGTCCAAGGAGTTGGTACGGCTTAGTGAAATTAGTTGAGAATGGGTGGGTAGCGGTTATTAGTGATCTGTAGAGGTCGTAGTGGTCGAGTAAGGAAATTGTCGGGGAAAGTACGTGTAGTGAAATGGTGATAAGTGAAGTGAGGAGACGACAGTAGTTGTAGTAGTAAGTGTAGAATAAGAGGAAGCATTAGTAGGTTTATTAATAGTAGTAATATTAGTTGTAGCGACAGCAATAATAGCTGTTGCATTGGTAGAGATACAAGTCTCGTTATTGGAATGTGTAAAAGTCACACAAACACAAAGACAGACACGCAAAGACACATACGTACAGACACATAAACACAAAGAACCCCTCCCACACACACACACACACACACACACACACACACACGCATACAGACGAACAGACAGAAACGCAAACACGTAAACAGACACGCAAACACACAGACATCACTAGTGCAGACACAGAAACATAACCACACACACATACAGACAAGAACAAAGATCCATATACACTCACACAGACAGACACACAATGGAACAAAGACACATACACACTTGTACAGAGACATCATATGTGCAGACACACACACACACACATAAGAAATACACACTTGCACATACAGACATGAACAGTGACAAATACACACAAACACACACAAACATTCAACCACACACACGTACAGACAAGATCATAGATCCATATACACTCACACAGACAGACACACAATGGAACAAAGACACATACACACTTTACAGAGACATCACAAGTGGTATGCCACGTTTCTGGGAAGAGGGCTATGGGTAATCCTCGATCTGTCTGCGGCAGTGGTCGGTCGGTCGGTCTGTCTGTCGGTGGGTGTGAAAAATCTGGAAGTGTGCAAAAATCTCGGGTGGTGGGAAGTGTGAAGTCGTTTCATAACAGAAGGGGTGAGGGGGGGGGGGGGTGAAAGTGTTACCTGTTTAAAAAAAAGTGAGTATTTTGAACTGTAAAACATTGGTGGTGATATGAATCACATAGTGGTAAATATGTCTGGTAGACTGAGACAAACACACATATACACAAGAAAGACACAATGGAGCAAAGACACTATAAACACACCTACAATCGCATAAACAGACATACAAACAGACAAACACACAATGGAACAAAGACACATACATACTTGTACAGAGACATCTTAAGTGCACACACACACACACACACACACACGCGCGCGCACACACACACACACACAAGTCTACAACTTTTACTAATACCGCCGCTACCAAAACAACTACCAGTATCCTAGGTTGGCGGGCCCCAATGTCATCGTATGCAAAAGTCATTAAGTGGGCGGACGGTGGCGTGAAGACGTGACTCATCGGTCGCACGGAGGCGGGCGGGCGGTTGTGTGAGAAAAAATGTTGTGTACAAAACACCAAGTCACCACTGTAGTGTCGTGTGCACAAGGCAGATAGTGTATAGAATAGAAGGCGTTTTTTGTGAACTCTGTGCCAGCCGTTCGTGTTACAGCAAATATTTCACCATTGTCCACGTGCCAACCGACAACTTTCGCCACATAGTTATTTGTGAAACAGGCTGGTGTGACAAACAGTACTCGCTTATCGTTGTTCGGATAGTGACATGTCGGTGATGTCGGTATCTGAGCTATGATAAAACAGTGAAACATATATTGTTTGTGTTGAGACCAGTACTTATAGAGATTCAGTCCTCGCATTGCTTATAGAGATTTAGTCCTTGCATTGCTTGTGTATACATCAGAACTGTTTGCGCTTGTACAAAAAAAAGCGAACATGTGGAACTTTCGTTAGTGCTTTGTAAAACTTGACAGTACAGAACAACACAGTTGTGTGAATTATTCATATACAAGAACGTTTTGGTCTATCAATATAACCAGTACTAGCAAATCTGCTTTCGTGTGTTCAGTGTGCGACAAATCCTTTTGTGATAAGTTCACTCGCCACGTTCGAACCATTCACACCCATCAGGATCTAGTACACTTATGTTATATCTGGGGACAACTTTTCAACAGAAATAACAATCTACAATGACACATGAGAATAATAATAATAATAATAATAATAATAATAATAATAATAATAATAAGTCTTTATTTTCAAAGGGTTAAGAATTGGGCACGCAGGCCCGTCTGACATTCTGCCCTTCTTCTCTATTTCCTCTCATACATTCTTTCATTCAACATCACTTATGAAGCAACTTTTGACAACAAAAGAACATTAAAACGCATGAAAAATAATCAATAACAAATGACTCACTGAGGCAGTGTTTAACATGGGCATTATAAAATACCTAAGGAGGGTGTAACGTGCCATACATAAGGGAATGTTTTTTGGCTAGTTGTCGTTTGAGATAAGTTACCATTATTGTCTTTTTTGTGTTGTTTGTTATGGGAGCATGTAGTCTGTACTAAGGTAGTGTTCAAACAGGTTGCGATTGTATGTATCATGATTGGTGGTGTCTTTGATTTCTTGTGGAAGATTGTTCCACAACTGAGCGGCAGAGTATGCTAAGCTTGTTTTATATAAGTCTATCCTAGGTTTAGGGACATGAAGTATATTTAGTCATTCGCTATGTCTAGCGTTATATTTAAACAATGGCCAAAGGTAGCTTGGAGCATTTTGAAATAGGATTTTGTGAATTAGTTTGGTCTTATTAAAAAGCAGGCGCTTGTGGAGTGGCAGTAACCGGAGACGTTTATATAGGTTAGAATTGTCGGTAAGCTTTTCACCATTAATTAAACGCACTGCCCTTTTCTGGAGTGAATATAGGCGTTTTGTTATTGATTTGGAGCATCCATCCCAGACTGTGGAGCAGTAATCAATATGTGTTTGTATATGAGAAGTATAGAATATCTTTCTTGTGTTTTCGTCAAGGAAATTTTTAATTTTGGCAAGTTGGTATACTTTTTTGGCTATTTGTTTAACTAGAGCATGAACATGTGAGTTAAAAGTTAGATTTTGATCTATGATAACACCCAGTGTCTTGTGCTCGGTGACACTTTCTACAGGCGTGCTGCCAATGTGCAGCTGAAGAGTTCTCTGCGAGTTTAGAGTGTGAAGTCTTTGCCTGGTTCCTATTACACAGCATCAGGCACCTATGGATACATCTACACCAGAATCAAATGCGAAAACTGCCTCAACAACATCATCACCACACCAGAGGACCGAGCCACATGCATATTTTTGGGCAACCTCATAGTGTAATATCTACTCAAGTTGCAGACTACCACCACCAGTGTGCCACTTGTGAAAAAACCTTCACGCTGTTTCAACACTCCACCCCCAACAGTGAGACCATTCACAGCCGTAATGATGAAATATATGCCTGTCAGATATGTGACAATCTGTATAATAGGAAGGATAACCTACAACGACACATAAGAGCACACCACCAGACATCCAAAGTAGCATCACGAGAAAGGACGACACCCTTAGACACCCATACCTCTAAAGCACAGAAACACATTACTGCTCACATAGTAGCAAAGGAAGCGGATATCCAAAAAAAAAAGATAGGGCCAATTTGACAGACCTTAGGGCGTATTGCAAGGAGCTGTCGATCATGCTAACCAATCAGGTGGTGGTATTAGAAGAAACTGACGATCACCGCCACCGAGTGATTTTAGTATGATACCACATGGACCTAATTGGCCCATAAAAAGAAGTATTCGGATATCTTTGATGGTTCTGAGTCACTTCAATTCTCGTCTTGCAAATCATTTGCTATTTCTGTGAAACTTAATTAAAAATAGTAATATTTAATTAAAATGATTGTAATAAATAAGTTAACCTAGTTGACTGGTGGTCTTGTTGACTGGTTGATCTCAGTGACTGGTAGGTCCGAAGGTTTTGTCAGCAGGTCAGCGATAATGTTATCTACTCCTTTTATATATCTGATGGAAAATGAGTCATCTTGTAGTAACAGGGCCTATAGATGTATTTTATTATTTTTGGGCTGTCCCTGTTGTATTACTAACAATGGAGAATTGTCCGTTTCGATAAGGAAGTGTGTTCCGGCAAGGTATTTCGTCAGTTTCGTGACGCAGTATACAATAGCTAGGCATTCCAGCTGAGATACACGTAACGAGATTCGGCTGGGAAGAGTTTTCTACTCACGTAAATTACTGGGTGGTTTATGCCGTTGTAGGTCCGAAGTAAGACGCCCGAAATTGTGGTGGCACTGGCATCTGTCCTTAGAATATTAGGAAGGTCCTTGTTAGGCAAGCGTACGATGGGTACATTAGAAAAATAATGTTTAATTTGTGATACTGCATGTTTTAAAGTAGCACTCTGTACATCAATTGTTGCTTTTGATCTCAAAAGATCTAAATAAACACTTGTCAGTTGCGCTAAGTTCGGTATGACCTTGTTGTAATAATTGTCAAGGCCTAATAGGCTTCTGATTTGTTTCTTTGTTATAGGCATCGTGATATTTAAGATTTTCGAAACAATTTTGTCATCTGTACTGAGATTGCCTTTGGAGATTTTATGTCCTAAAAACTCAATTTCATCAAAGGCAAGTTCTACCTTGGGGGGTTTTATGATGAGTCCAAATAATGTGACTCGATCAAAAACTTGTCTCAAAGTCTGTATATGGGTTGTCCAGTCAGTTGTATTCAGATGTATTCAGGTTGATACAGATGTCATCAATGTAAGTTTGTATATTTGGTAAACCATGGAGTAACTGTCTAGTAAGACGAACGAAAGTGGCTGGAGCGTTACGTAAACCAAATGGAAGAAATCGCCACTCATAGAGCCCTAAAGGTGTAGCAAAGGCTGTCAGATGTATGGAGTTGCTGTCTATTGGTATCTGCCAATAGCCTTTGGTCAGATCCAATTTAGAAAAAAAATAATATATTGTGCCATGTTAAGTATAAGGTCGTCACAGTTTGGAATTGGTTCTGCGTCTGTTTTAGTTACAGCATTCAATTTTCTATAATCAGCGCAGAGACGGATGGTGGAATCATTTTTCTTGACAAGGACTATTGGGAAGGAATACTCAGATTGAGATTTTTGGATTATCCCGTGTGATTCTAGACTGAGGATTTCCTTGTCTAAAGTGTCCCAATAATGTAAGGGAATGGAATATGGTTTGCATTTAATGGGAGAGTTGTCTGTTAAGATGATAGAATGTTGAATTCTGTCTGTCTTGGCAGGAATGTCAGAAAATTTTTTCCTGTACTCTATTAGTAAGTCTTTTATTTCCTGTCTTTGACCGTCCGTCAGCTTGGAACAGATGCTTATATTGTCAATTGTTCCTGTGTCGTTAACTGCTGCTACGGAGTATTCGCTATTGTCAGCGTCTGTCTGGCTGATGACAGTGGTTGCAGCTATTTCGTCTGCTGTCAAGTTTTCTTGTCTGCAATAGTATGGCTTTAACATATTGACATGAGCAATTTTACATTTATCTTTCGTACATATTTCATAATCAACATTCGAGATGTTTCTGAGAATTTAAATGGCCCTTGCCAAGATGTCGACAACAGATCTTTTTTGTCTGGTGGTGACTCAGTTTGTTGGTCGTCTTGTTCTCTTGCTGTCGTTGACCTAGTGACAGCATTAGCTTGATTGAGGTGGATTTATTCCCAAGCCTTAATTTCGTTTTGGGTACAGTTCTTAACATCTGCAAACATCATAAAATTAAATATGTACATGGATTATCTAATACTGCAAAGGTAAATTTTCCTGATAAAAGAGGTGTACAAATATATGCAATCGCCAGTGGATATTTCTCCTCATTGCCAGAAAATGTTCGGCAATTTACAAATTGGCCTGTATAATTTTCTGTATTCACAAAATCTTTTCTAAGACCAATCAAAGTGCTGCCAGAATCAAGGAAGTCTTGGCATGGTTTTTTATTTACTAAACCATTGTGAAAGTTTAGTTTTCCTCTGGAGGAAATAACAGCATTAGCATTTTCACATGAGTATGGAACAGTATGGCCACATTCTAAAACGCCATCTGCATGAAATTTATCACATATTTCACACTTATCAAAATTAAATATGTCAATCGCTGCTAGAGCATTATCTTCTGATTGTACAATCTCTCCGCATTCACTCTCACTTTCTGACGAGGTGTCAATTAGTGCTGCATTTGCACTTTTTAACATTCGGCGACCTTCACAACGTGCTGAATAATGTCCTAGACTTTTGCAGAAGAAGTATTTTATAGCTCTCTTGTAATTGTTTCATTTGGTTTGTTGTTTATTGACCATCATCTCTAAGTGAGCTCGGCAACCTGGATTTTTATCGCACATTTGAAATTGATGGTGTACAAGTTTACAGTATGGACATGGTGGTAAGTGTGACTTTTGTTTGTTTTTATAAGTGAATGGTTTCGTTGGTTTGACATTCGCTGCAGCTACTATGTTATTCTCACTGGTGTTTAATGTGAAAATATCTATGTTTGATGTGAAGTAGGCAGACTCTTTACTTTCTAATTGTTCAATAGTCTCACAATCAAATTGTTGCAAAAATTTGACAAATGAGGTTGGTATGGATGATATAATTTTATTCATTATCATCAAATCTCTTAACTTCTCAAAACTCTTGTTCACTTTAGCAGCATTTATCCATTTATTAAAAATGTCTTGAATTTGTGACACATAGTCAATAAACGTTTGGTTGGATTTAGGCCTTACATTGGAAAATTGGGCCTGATATCCAGGGGCATCTAGAAGAAAATGTTGCATGATTCTCTGATGGATATAATCATAGTCTTTTCTCAGTTCTTGTGGTATAGACTCAATGACTTTAAAGGTTCTAGGGCAAGATTACGCAGATATATATATATATATATATATATATATATATATATATATATATATATATATATATATATATATATATATATACTAGCTGACCCGGCCCGGCTACGCCCAGGCCCTGAAGTGTATCTATCTATCTATCAGTCTGTCTGTCTGCTTGTTTGTCTGTCTGGCTGACCCGGCCCGGCTTCACCCAGTCCCTGGTGGGGAGCATCTCATTTAATTCATATAAGTAGTCATATAAGCTCTCCCGTTCCCGAGTATCTGTTTGTCTGTCTATCTGTCTGTCTGTCCCGGCCCGGCTTCACCCAGTCCCTGGTGGGGAGCATCTAATTTAATTCATATACGTAGTCATACAAGCTCTCCCGTTCCCAACTGTCTGTCTGTCTATCTGTCTGTCTGTCTGACCCGGCCCGGCTTCACCCAGTCCCTGGTGGGGAGCATGTCATTTAATTCATATAAGTAGTCAAATAAGCTTCCGTTCCCGACTATCTGTCTGTCTATCTATCTGACCCGGTGTGGTTTCGCCCAGCTCCTGGCGCACAGTAACTTAACAGAATGTCCTTCCACACACCATTCATTATTTTTAATGAAAACTAATTGTAATCACCGACATGACAGTTGATAAGTTCTTTAAGCAGAAAAAGATGGGTTACAATGTTATGCATTATGCATTATTTTTATGAAAACTTTGAAAATGCCTTAAAGATTATATCATTATTTATTATAACTCATATGTCTGAAAATAACTATAGACAAAGAGTTTAACAATAGTGCAAGTAAGTCCAACAATATGACTATAAAGTATATAGAAATGTTATTAAAAGTTATGCCCCTTGAAATAACTGTTCTAGAGTGAAGTCCCCCTGCTATATAGAAATTATATAATGAAAAATGAAAAAGTAAATGTTATTAAATAAGTAGAAGATTTTACACTAAGAAACTATTACAGTCGGTTGCACAGGAATGAAAGGAAGACGTGTAGAAAATTTCATCTCAATCGGATGTACCGTTATCGAACGCATCCAATACACACATACACACAAAGCCACATACACTCTGTTTATATATATATATATATATATATATATATATATATATATATATATATATATATATATATATATATATATATATATATATATATATATATATATATATATATATATATATATATAATTGTCCAGTTTTCATTGGGATTTCATGGTATTGCATTAATTTTTCAAAATTCTCAGACCAGGCTGAGATGGAATCTCCTGCACAAAATGGTTTTACAATACCCTGATATTTTTTAAATTTATGTTCTTCTTCCTTACTTTTTAATTTACTGGTTGCAATATGTACTTGTGACTCAACCTTTAGTTCTTTTATCTTTATCTGTGTCTCAGACTCAATTTCTCACTGTTTCTCTTTCTCTCTCATTGACATTTCTGCTAATTCTTTCTTATACAAGCGTTCCTGTGGCCTTTCTTCTCTTTCTGCGGCAGCAATCTCGTTGAATCTGTTCTCAGCCCATTCTGCAAGCTTATCGCCAGAATAACCTAATTCTTTGCCAGCTTCTACACAATCTTTTAATGTTGACATTATCACAGTTTTCTTTTATAACAATTTCAATAAAACTAATTTATTTCACTTGATTGTGTCAACTTAGTATGTAGGGATACTTTACAATGTTATACACAGCAGAAAAAAAATATAGAGTTCTGCTTTAATCTGCAATATACATATAAAAGTACTTATCTGGAATAGGTGGATTTTCTTCAGTACCATGGCTTGTTTCACTGCTGATAGGAGAAATATAATACTTGGCAATACAACATCTATACATGGATGTACATTTTTTCTGTAGTGGGAACAAAAAATATTAGTATGGTGGGAGGTTGTGTCTGTCAAATGTCATATATTAAAGGAAAGATACTATATTGTAATTTTTTACAGTGCAACTATGTATAATTTCTGTCGATCAGATGGTTCTCTGTCTTGTTTCTCAAATTTTCGTCGTAACAGGTGTACATGATATTCATTTTTCTTGGCTAGCCCAAGATCATTCAAAACTCTATCTATTCAATTTAAATGTCTATTTTAGACTGTCCTGGGGTTACGCCAAAACGGACGCAAGCCCCCTAATTAATTATCCTGTCAACGTGTTATAAATATAAGTAACACTAGCTCGTCGTTCTAAACGTGACAGTGAGTATGTCTACATGTACTCAGTGAGATATCAAACATTTGCATGTAGTGTAACATTATTTATTCTTGCAAAACGTCAGTAGCAGTTAATGAATACATATAATCATTACGCAAATATTTGTATCACAAGGAATTATATCACAAGTCCGGGAAGGTTAACCCGGTCAACAAATGCCCGCAGAAGTCGGATGTGTCGGCCTAACGGCGCAAGAACACAGCTCTGCTGTAAACAGGCACAACGCAATCACATCCGGAAAAAAAACTCCGGATGTACGAAGAAGAAGAAGATATCACAAGTAATTATATCTACAACAATGGCAAGTGACACTCACCATAGCAGTCATTCGTGCGTTCATAACACAATTCAATTTAATTCCTCGCACTTAATAACTCGCTGCTATACTCGCTAAGAGAGGTTAGCTTTCACACCGGCAATTAGTACACTCGCTCGCTCAATCGCACACGTCTTTCCTCTACACCGTCCAGATCCAGTCTGAGCCTTCTGGTGCTCAGTCCGATAGTCACGTGGTTGCCCAATGTGATAGTCGTGCTGCGTCGGTTGTCTCGCCGTACTAGATGTCCGGTCCTGTTGTCTCAGGTCCTTCAGTGCAAAGTTGGACGTAGTCCTGTCTATATCACTGTGTCCTGTTTATATCCCCGTGTCCTGTTTATAGCTGGGTCTTGTCGTCCCATCTGTGCCCTGTCTATGACATATCTATTGTCCTGTCGTATGTCCTCTTTCGTACTCCCCAACACGCTGACAATCAGTTTCACGAATCTCACTAACCTTTTTTACTGCTTAGTTTGTGAGATTCGCATATGTGCACACTAGGTATGATGTAACTATCTTTTTGCTAATGTTGCCTTCTTTGATAAAAATTTTTTAGTAAATAAATATCTTGGTTGCCTTTGTTTGGTTTCGTGCATTGCACGCCGCTCACCCATGATTAACTTAGTTTTTCGTCTTTTTTTCCCCAGTGCTTTCGTGCTGGATTGCAAGTATTGTTAAAGTTAGTTGCATATCTTTTACAGGACGTTAGCAGTCAACACCAGCATTGTTTGCTGTTGTTGATGTCTTGGCAAGTTTACGTTCAGTAGTTTACCATTGCTTTCTGTACGACCAGCACCCATACTATAGCGTAAACAACCATCGCAACGCGGTATGCTGGCAAATCGCGCGCAGCTGTGTTTCGAAGGCGGGTATACGAGATTACGAACCGCGTCCGTACGACCTTCGCCACGGAGCTCGGCGCAAGTATTGTAGTGAAAACAGAGGTATCAACAGGAAGCAAGGACCACTTACTTCTGCTACGGTGATGTGAGGAGAAGAGCGCAAACCCTGACTGCGTAGGGCCAAAGAAGAAAATGAATAAAGAGAAAGAACCTCTCACCGTCCTCGGTTAACAAGAATAGAAAAGAATTAAGGTTTAAGAAGATCCCAGGGTGGGCCGACAGGGGATTAGAACAATATTCTCCAATCCCAGACAAAGAATTACTCCAAGGGCTGTTCTAACACCAATGACTATAACACTAGAGTCTATCAACTAAACAACAAAGTAAGAGTAACACAAGCATCATTTGTTTATTAAACTTCTAAACTTCACAATAATATACAGACATGTAGCATCAACAAAGAAATTAGGATACAGCAAAAATCAAACAGCAAAGAGACTAACCTAACAAACCAAATTCCTAAGTGTAGCAAAAACTTCTAATCCAGTAAAAGCTACAAATCTACCAAACACTAATCCACCAACAACTGATCTACTAAAACTAATTTATCAAAAACTTCTAGTCCACCAAAAACTTCCAGTCTACTAAAAACCCAGGAAAATCTAAAATCTAAAACTAGAATTCTGGCTTTTCCACTGCAAAACTTCAGGGTCTAACTACTAAACACACATTAGAAATAGGCATTGGCGCCTCGTCACTCAGTGTGGTGGACTACGGAAAAAGGGCCAGTTCTACCTGTGCGGGGCCTTATATATTGGGGTCCCAGAGTTCCAGACCAATCAGACGCCCTCTTGCAGAATTCCACCATCATCGCGAGCCGAGTACATTATTCCCCATCTTTAACTGTTGTCGTCCCAGACAACTGAACATTACACCCCTAGTGCCTTGGGTAAAGGAGGGATAATTTCTGACCCCTACTTTATAGTCCTCCACTATTGATGGAGCTCAAAAAAAAAAATTTCCTATCCTCACCAGACATCACCCATCAAGTAAAACACCCCAAAACTGTACATCAGGTACCAACAAGAATAATGGTCACATGCAAATACAAGGCACATTTACATTGATACCAGTCATTATTCATGACTAAACTAATATCAGCAGTAAAAACAATAATGCAATCAACAGGGAGACAGTCTCCTGCCACCTTAGTGTTCACAATATTATATGAACAATTACAAAAACAATGAATTCCCCCTCTTTAACTGTTGTCGTTTCGACAACCAGACCATACATCCCTGGTACACTTACCAAACAAGTAGTTACCTTCACACTTCTATGCCCTGATAATTCTATGCCAGGGAACACATCTCTCAGCAACAACAAAAAAACCTGTCACTCTTGAGGATACTGCCCTCAACACCTGAACTGCTGGTTACATCCCTAAACAGTACCATTATAAAACAATTTACTCATTCTATCCAGATTTATAATGTGAAACAGTATACATGTACGTCACCAGTCATCAATAAGTCCAAAATAACATTAATAACATATAAGCATAAGCCATCCTTATACTAGTACAAGTTAATACTCAGTGACCAAATTAACATCAGTGAGGAGAAATAGCCCCTCTGCTACATGAGCAATCATAACAAAATGAATACAACCCTCACTTCTTACATAAAAATAATTAAACAATCATAAAAGTTACACAAACAATAAATCAGCAACCTTTATACAGGATACCACTGGCCTCAACACTGAACATGTGAAACAAAATGTATTCAAAAATAACATCATCTATCTCTTCTAAGACGGATTCTCTCTGATCGCCTCACATTCAAGTCTCCTGGCTCAAACATGTACCAGTCACTTCTTGGCGGTCTGTCCCGTGGTTACTCAACCTCTGCCACGACAGGCAATTCGGGTAGTCTTATCGTCGCCTCCGGTACCTCAATTACCGCATCTTTCTCACACCGCTTTAACTCGTGTCCTGCTGCCCTAATGTCAGGTCCATTCTCTCCCACTCTTCTAATAACATACGGGCCTCCTGATGCTTTTGGGACCTGCACCACTGTATATTTATCTACAGACCACTGGTCTTTAATCTTGCACCTCTCTGTATAGTGGACTCTCTTCCTAACTACTTCTCCTATGGTTAGCAATTTAGAGGATGATGTCTTGTCACATCTCTCTTTCCTTACAGCAGCTAACTTTCTTAACTGTTCGCCTGCCCTAACATGTGCATTACACAGATGGGAAAGATGTCCAGTCACCCAGTTCTCAACATTTTGTTCCCCATCATTACAATCACTATCATCACTAGCATCTAACATGAAATCTACTGGCAATCTGGGTTCTATTCCAAACACTAAGTAGTACGGGGAGTAACCTGTGGACGAGTGGGGCGTAGAGTTATAAACTAACAAGACCTCAGCTATATGTTCAGACCATTTCCTTTTCTGGCTTGCCTCTAGTGGCCTCAGAAGATCATGTAGGGTCCTATTAAACCTTTCGCACTGACCGTTCCCTTTTGGATTGTAACTCGTGGTACGGCTCTTTTGAATCCCGTACACTCTACAGAGTTCTGCAATCACAGCCGATTCAAAGTTCCTGCCTTGATCTGAATGGAGTCTATGGGGTACACCTAAATACAGAAACCATTTCTCCACCAGAACTTTTGCAACTGTCGAGGCCTTCTGATCCCTTGTGGGAACAGCGACTGTAAATTTGGTGAAAACATCTGTAATGACCAACACATTTTCATACCCCCGACTATCCTTCTCTAACATAGTAAAATCCATGGTCACCACCTCAAAAGGCCTAGATGCTAATAAATTACCTGAAGGACCCTGCAGTGTAATATGGGGTGGTTTAGCAATATTACACCTCTGGCATCTTTTACAAAACAGTTCAACATCTTTCGTGATGCCAACCCAATAACATCTACTTCTAAGGATTTGTATCATCCTATCTCTGCCCTGATGGCCGGTGCTGTGCACCGATTCTAACACTCTCTGCTTCAATGCATCAGGTACCACTAATTGAGAAATCCACCCTCTACCTGGCCTCTTTAATTTCCTGTACAACAACCCATTAATCACACTCAATCTCTTTCGCTGCTTCAACAAGCTTTTGGTTTCAGGGGGTAAACCCCTCATCTCTATCTTACTCAGTCTCACTCTCTCACTCACACAAGTTAACACTTTATGATCCATTCCTTTTGACGGGACGTCAAAAAAGTAGGGGGTTGGATAATGTGATAGCGCCAAACCGATGCACCTTGGTGTCTACAACATTCCGATGCACCTTAGTTTGGTCTATCAAAGCCGTTTTTGTCCTGGCCACCACCGGAACTCGGCTTAACAAAGGAATCGGAAGCCAGTTTGTTTTAGCAGTCCTTTGTGCTGATGAGAGATGCGGGCAGCATGGCCTTCAGTTCAGTGCTGTTCTGTTGTTGTCAGGTGTGGGAACAATTCCCTGAGTTGATCTGTGTCAACTAATGTTGTGACAAAACTGTAAGTTTTAAATGATTAAGTTTAAAATGTTTAATTTAATAAATATTTGTATAATCGCAGCGCACGCCAGTTTACCAACTTGAAAGTGTTTACATGGTGGAACGCGTGGGTGAAAATAATTGCTAGTTAGGTGAGCTTGTAGGAACAAAGAAATTAGGATACAGCAAAAATCAAACAGCAAAGAGACTAACCTAACAAACCAAATTCCTAAGTGTAGCAAAAACTTCTAATCCAGTAAAAGCTACAAATCTACCAAACACTAATCCACCAACAACTGATCTACTAAAACTAATTTATCAAAAACTTCTAGTCCACCAAAAACTTCCAGTCTACTAAAAACCCAGGAAAATCTAAAATCTAAAACTAGAATTCTGGCTTTTCCACTGCAAAACTTCAGGGTCTAACTACTAAACACACATTAGAAATAGGCATTGGCGCCTCGTCACTCAGTGTGGTGGACTACGGAAAAAGGGCCAGTTCTACCTGTGCGGGGCCTTATATATTGGGGTCCCAGAGTTCCAGACCAATCAGACGCCCTCTTGCAGAATTCCACCATCATCGCGAGCCGAGTACAGTAGAGAATGGATATGCGTCCCGCGCTCGTCATTATGTCAGTTATCCGGCCCGCCGTGAAAAAAGTTTGGTGACCCCTACACTAAAACATCGTCGGCATATGACAGTGTCCTCCCCGGTCCAGTGATCTGCTCGCTGGTGATTCTCACAGTGTAGGCGTTGAACAGCACCGAAGATAATGGTGATTAATTGATTTCTCATCATAACGTACCCAACAAGTCTCTACTTTTACGTCTAATTGCTCTAATCAGTTACTGGTTTCGTTCGTGTGTTGTCGGACTTGCACATTGTTTTTTTTTCTGTCTTCTGCTGTGTGCGTGTGAAGTGTTTGAACCATCCCTTGTGTAGGCCTCAGAGCACAGGGGGATAGGTGGCCAGACTTGCTGTCCTGTAGAGAACGACGAAAGCTGACCCAGAAAGTCGACAGCTTCCGCTTCTTCTCCTCTTCTCCTCTTCCTCGGTTTACCTCACTGAAAAGTGTGTGTGTGTGGGGGGAGGGGAGTGTAAAGATATTTTATGCGCTATTTCTAATGCTCTTTGTATAAGTTGGTATTAATTTCTCTAAGAGTGTTTCTTGACAGCATTATTTCATTTTCTACGTGGTTGTATTATGTACTATTTGATGGACATTGTATGACATTGGTTTTGTTCCCCGTATACACGTATCTAATGTGTTCGCCAGGAATGAGGCTCTGGAACCTCTTGCCCCCGGGAAATTCATTATTTCTTGCGAGGCAAGTAACGTCCTACAACGGTCCCAGTGAACTTTTAACACATTTCATTTAGCAGCAATCTTGTTTCTAGATCATCGTCACCTTGTGTTCCTACTAGTGCCCAAACATTTAATATTGTCAACATTATCAGCAGAACTCATGTCATCGTTCCTGGTTTGTCACAGAGGAACGTGGCAAGACAGCGATCAAATGGAAGTGTCTTGGTGAACATCAGTGCTATCTATCGCTAGTGGCACCGGGACGCAGAGGTTTTTCCAAGGCAGCAGGGCCGGGTTCTAAACTGGCCAAGACCTATTGACGCGTTCTCGTCGAGCGTCCTGGGCAACAGGTCCCTTCGGGGCCCTGGCTAAAGTCAATAGGATCGCCGATTCCTCCGAAGTCAGAGAGTGTCTGCCTGTACGGCGAGGAACCACCAGTCTGCACATCAATAAGCCAGACATGGGACAACGGATACTCACGCAAACCTCAGGTCCTGTATGACATCACACTGATGTTGGACAACAGGATGTCTTCATCCGACATACAGGACTTCGCGTTGGAGCTCAAGCCAACGAACACAAGCAAGCAAGCAAGCTAGCGGCACCTTTGCATACGTTAGATAGCATGGGAAATCCATTCAATTGACTTTTATGAGGTGGATGAAGACGCAGCAAAGTAAGTAACTAGCCTTCAAGTCACTTTGTGTCTGGCACAACTCTACAACAGGATCTGCTGTGGAATTACCATTGTTATGGTGTTGTGTCACTACTACAGAGCTCAATGTGTGAAGTACAGTGACAGTTTTATTTCCAACAGTGACACAATGAAATTGTAATATGGACGGTGTGGACAAGGTTGTATGTTCCGATGTCAATGTTATAATGACATCTGTGACCCTGAGGATGGAAGCTGCTCTTTTGGTGTCCTATGTTAGAAAGATTAGTTTGGTCCTGGGTGTCCGTGTGTGAATGGGCGATCACAGAATGATGCTGCTAGCCCTTGAAGATTTACAGGAAACACGCCTTACACTGAGGTTGTCAGATCCACACAGGACAATATGGTTTAGGGACTGGTAGTTCCATCTCGTCTTCGTCTGTCTCGTTCAATACTGTTGTGGTGCTAGCTGTGTGTGCTGTTATCTGGCTAAGTGTGTTTGCGTTGTCGCTGTCGTGTGTCGCCCTATCTAGTGAAGTTGTGTTGTGTCCGTCTGTCGTCTCATTACTTGGTGTTGGTGCAATTTGTTCGTCTGTCTGTTGTTCTTGTCGTGAAAAGTATGGTTTCAGCATGTTGATATGAAATATCTTTAAGTGTCCTTTTATCGATATTTCATAATCCACATCTGATATTTTACGTTCAACGTTGAAAGGCCCTTGCCAGAATGTTAGTAACAAATTACGTTTATCAGGTAGTAGAAGCAAAACCTTCTGGTTTGGTTCAAGGTGAATAGTTTTTGCACCCTTATTTGCATAGTCGCGGTACATCTGTCCTTTCTTCTCCAAAGATGCCTTGGCTATTACACACGCTTTCATTATTCTATCGCGTGTTTCCGTTACCATCTCATACGGTGTTACTGCTGTTGGATTGTCTGGTAAGCTAGTGATTAGCTGATGGTAGATGGTTAGGGGTCCTCGAGGGTTCGCCCCATAAACTAACTCAAAAGGTGAGAAACCCGTACTCGAGTGCGGAATTTCTCTATGGGCAAATAGCACCGCTGGCAATAGTGTGTCCCAATCAGATGGGTTCTGTCATGATTTCACTGTGTATCAACCAGATAATGACAATACAGACGGTCATATTCATGGCCTGTGTGCAAAGCTACATTTGTTTTTTAACCGGGACAGAAAAAAACAATAAAGTCGGAATGCACAGCTGCAGTTGTTTACCAGTTAGATCAAAGACACCGCTAACCTTGAGAGGTCTCCAACATCAAACAGGAAAATCGTCTTTGACAGTCCCCACAAGAGGGAAAATTTTAGGCATATGTTGAAAAAAGGGGGAGATAATCTACTCTTGTGACATTGATTAAACCCAAGGGAGAGAATTTATTCAGAAATGGATAATCTGCCCTTGAACCACTTTTGTTAACATTAAAAAAAAGAAGTCACATGACCAATTCCAGGCCTTTGCCAAAAACACGATTTGAGGACAACTAATGTGACTTTGACAGCTGATGTGTGCAGAAGTGAAAATTGGCTTGATCCGTGTGAATAGAATCGCCTGTGTTGGTTTTATGTAACCCATGTCTTTATGGCGAATGGCGTATTCAATTCAGGATTTGAGTCAGAATGGCATAAGGTATTTTAAAAGATTGTGCTAGCTATAAATAATGTGGAGAAGCTTAGAAATATAGTTTAGAAAGAAGTTATAGATGTCATCCAGGAGTGATGCGGTTGTGCTTAAGGTATTGTAGAGAGTATATTTAAGCCTAGTTAATATAAGCAGTAGCCTCGGTAAAACTAGCTAGAGTAATGAATAGAATTAGCTCTGCTAGTGAGAATTGTGTAGTGGGGTGATATTGGGGAAGATTGGGGATGGGGAGAATGTACAATGATGGGATCTCCAGTGAGGTCTGTTGGGGGTCTACACTTTACATTTTGCTCTGTCCTGATCTTAACCCACTGCAGACAGGAGTGAAGAACTCTATGCCCATGACAGAGTTGGTTCACTGTCATGTATCTGAGTGAGGCGGACACCACCCCCCCCCCCCCAATGGAGGTCGGGGACAGTTGCTATCACCAAATGTGTTGTTCTCTCGTTGACAGGTTCCTTTAGGTCACTCAAGTCACTAAGAATGGAGACCTTGGTGCAGGCAGTTGGTCAACATCTTTTGCACTTAGCCCATGATAAAAAGGGTTTACGGGAACAAGCATAAGAGGGATTAGCAAACGTCACACATTAACAGAATACAAGAAATTGTTTTCTCCGCACCATTTTGGAGGAAGACCAATCGTCAAATTAATGTTTCAAACATCACTTGGGAACAGAATAGTAGAAAGTGAATTTCTTTTACACCACCTGGGAAAAGCCCAGTGGGTAGTATGTTTTACACGACAGGTGAACAAACAAAGAGATACAGTTATTCCCCATCACATGGGAATAAATCAGTATAAACTGATTAGGAAGTTAGTATAACAATGGTCTTGTGAACAGTAGACACTTGAGACAGGAAGTACATTTATTTCAAAGAACAGTATATTCGTGTCCTCACTAGACAAGGGTGTTATAAGTATAAGAACAAATTAGACATATACTAACTGTGTGATCCAGACAGGATTTAGGGTCGGACTGTGACTAGTTCTTTTGAGTGATCAAACAGCCACCGGTGGAAATCTACATCTAGCAGGATGGACACATACCTGGGTGAGGTCATCGTGGAATGAATGAGGATATGGTGTGATCCTTTCTGGGATGATAGGGCTGGGCTCTTCAGCTACCTGGTCTATGTCCACACCCAATAGAAATATTCGACACACATTCTACACTTTACACACACACACACTTCTCACACCTATACTCTTGGTTTAATAAATTATTTTGTATTTATTTGTTAAAGCTTGAGTTGTGGAGTATGTTATGTTGGGGAAAAGTGAGAGGGGGCATGATACAAGGGTGAGTGAGAGTACGAAAGAGGTGTTTGCAGACCGACGGAGTTTTGTGGACGGAGTCTGGTGGTTTCTCTAGGACAATAATATTGGGGTAATAAAAATGTAGTGTTGATTCCCCACACTCCAGGGACAACACGAAAGTAAGTAAGGAAGACTTACGACAGGTTCTCAGCTGTTACTTTAGCCAGCATGTGTTTGAGATCCCCGTTATTTTTTTCTATGATCCCGTTGCTCATTGGGTGATACGGGGTACAGAAATGCTGCTCTACTCCTAACAATTTGGTTAAGGCTTGCGTAGCAGCCGAAATAAACTGCGTTCCCCGATCTGATAAGATAGATCGTGGGAAGCCAAAGCGAGAAAATATGTGCAAAAATACATTTGCCACATCTTTGGAGGTGATGTATTTCAGTGGAATAGCTTCGATCCACCTGGTGCATAGATCCACGAAAGTAAGTATATAACGGTTTCCTTTGCTTGACACCTGATTCAGGGGTCCAACAATATCGACCGCTACACACTCAAATGGTCTGGATGCTAATAATGACCGTAAAACTTCGGCCGTCACATGCTTTCCCTTTCGTACAAGATGTTGACAAATAGTACAAGAACGACAGAAAATTTTTATGTCCGAACAGAATTTCGGCCAGTAAAAGTGTGACAGAACTCTGGCTCGCGTTTTATCATAGGCCAAATGTCCAGCAAACGGTGACTCATGTGCGATTTTTAGCACATTTTGTCGGTATGTTACAGGTAACACCGTCTGCTGAATTTCATGGTTATTATTTGTGTAATAACGCATGAGAATACCGTTAAATTTTCTAAAGTACCAAGATGCATTCTTAGTCACTTTCGCTCGTTCACCCAACAATTTAAAATAAGGTGTAATTGGTTGGTCGGTGCTTTGTGCCTCGATAAATTTCTGTCGAGTAGTGTTGGTATCTGCACCACTTGGTGTTAATAGCTGTAGCATTTCATTTTGTAAGTCAGTATAGTTTGTTTCTGTATCTGACCTTGTTACAGCGTTGGCCATATGTGTATGTTTCCAGGCTCTTATGTCGTCGTCTGTACATTCTTTCAATGAATCTAGGCATCCTAAAATGAGATCCGTACATGGATCTTGCAGGATTGCGCAAGTAAATGTGCCGGTAAGGAACGGGGTATTGATATGCGCTTTTGCCAGTGGATATTTCTCAATGGTTCCAGAGAAAGTACGGCATTTGACAAATTCACCCGTATAATCTTCTGGTCTAGCAAGTTCTCTCCTTAAACCAAGTAGAGTGCTTCCACTATCAATTAAACATTGGCATGGTTGATCATTGACCAGTGCATCGTAAAACTTAAGTTTACCTCTGGAGGCACACGCTGCGTTAGCATCTTCATTTGAACATGGTATTATGTGCCCACATTCCAATTTACCATTCGCATGAAACTGATAGCATTCGTTACATTTCTTAAAGTCTAAAATATCTGTTACTAATGCTACACTCTGACATTCACTCGTTGGCAACACATTCACAAGTTCCGGATCAATGTCGCTCTCATCGTCTGATGATGTATCGATGAGTGCTGCATTATTTGCCTTCATCCTTTGTCTACCAATACATTTATTACTATAGTGGCCACAACTGGAACAAAAGTAACACTTAACAGCACGTTTAAATGATGATCTTCTGCTTTCTTGCTTCTTTAACTACTGCTTCTAAGTGTGACGGATATATGGGGTTCTTATCACACATCGAGTAAGCCGGATGAAAAAGACTGCAATAGTTACATCGAGGTGGTTTCTGATATGTTTTGTCATTCTTACGGTAATCTTTCTGGTTGTAAGATCTATCAGGAACTTTGTTTGCAAAAGCAGTAATTTCTGTGTCATGTGATGTAGATTTAAATATGTCCCGATTAGATGAAAAATATGCTGATCCCCGTTTCTCTAATTGCTGAATGGACTCAATATCTGACTGTTGTAAAAACTTCGCAAAAGGGGTAGGAACGGTAGATATCACCTTGTCCATTACCATCAGATCTTCTAATTTTTCATAGTTGTTACCCACTTTCGCAGCTCTAGTCCACTTTTTAAATGTGCTCTGCACGTTAGAGATGTAGTCTAAGAAGGTTTCAGTTGCTTTTGGCTTAATTTGGGAGAATTGAATTTGGTACCCAGTAGCGTCTAAAAGAAAGTGTTGCATTATCCTATCGTGTATGTACTGATAATTGTTCCTTAGCTCTGTAGGTATGGATTCTATTACTTTTAACGGCTCCCCACTGAGGTTCCTCATGTAGATCATTGCCCAGTCATCCAAAGGTATTTTCTGCGTCTTTAGTTGGAATTCTATGTTCTCAGTCCACGCGCTAATTGAATCCTCTACACTGTATGGTTTGATAAGGCCCTTATACTTACTAAATTTGTTCTGTTCTTCTTGGCTCTTTTGTTTGCTAGAGGCTATTTGTATGTTAGAATCTACCTCCATTTCCTTCATCTTTAGTTTAGTCTCTGAATTTACTTGTATCTGCTTTTGTTTGGTGACTTCTTCTGCTTGTTTGTTAGCATGATCTAAGTCTAATTGTTTCTGTTTGATAACTTGATCTAACTCTAATTGTTTCTGTTTGGTAGCTTCCTCGATCTCTTTCATTTCTTTTTGATGCTGCCTTTCTAATGCTCTTTCATCCCTGTCAAGAGCAGCTTTTCCTTCTGTTTCTTCTCTGTATTTCTGATCTACCCATTTCTCTAATTTTTCACCAGTATGGCCCATTTCCTTGCCTGCCTGGATACAGTCATTTAGTGACGCCATTTTTGCGTAATGTTAGTTCAAAATGCTATCACAATAATATTCACACAATAGTTTGCAATAATGTGTTAGTAAATATACATCTTTACTGAAAAAGAAGATGCATGATTAATTTAGAGCATACCAAAATATTCTGAAAATATACTCATCTAATTCTTTGGAAAATACGGTACTTGGGATGTTCCACCGCTGTCTTCCACAATGATTTGACTTGATAACACAATGGCTGCTTCTGTTTAGTAGAGCATCAAAAATTAGACACACGCTTATGTTGTCAATACAAACTTATATTTCATGCGAATGATGAATGAAAAAATGTGATAGATAGTGATAAATGGTGTTAATGAATGACTGATATGATCGTCTGAATGATGTGTTAGATGATATGTGAGATGATTCGTCGTATGACAGTCGATGTCGTCTTGTCTTCACTTTCTGACTATGGTGTAACTTCGTTCTAGGCTTCAGTTCAGTCGCTAATCTATTTACTGACTCTGTAGAATGGTGACATTGATGGCTGTATCACACACAATGAAATGTACACGATGGTTACGTTGGTAATATTCAATGATGATTGTATACATTTCTATTCATTTTTGTATAATAACACACTTTCAAAATTAATTTTCGTAGAATTTCACACTTTATCGATTTAAATTGGCTCAATTGTGGTTCACGCTCCACAAATGGTATGATCGTATAATTCACCAAAGAAAATTATTTATGCCATGTATGGAAACAAATTTACATTACTTTGAAATATTTAACACAGCAATGATGTTGAATCGTGCACTGGACTGATGCTGGTTCAGAACTTTCTGATACCACTCGATAGCTGGCGTTCGTTCAGTGGTTTATAACACCACTTGCCTGCTGGCGTTGACTGTTGGTTGAATATAACACCAATTGCCTGCTATGACTGCTCTGCTGGCGTTGGTTCAGTGGTTTCTGACACAAATTGCCTGCTATGACTGCTCTGCTGGCGTTGGTTCATTGGTTTCTGACACCAATTGGGGTCCTGCCTGTCAGCAACTTGTTCGCTACAGAGGTCTCAGGACTCCCCTACTTTTGCACCGCACGAAATAACAACTCGTGACATTTGCAAAAGGAATGCAATTTATTTAGAGCTGACAATCTGAATGGCTCTGCGAGCGTTATACTTCATCATCATTATACAACATGAATGCAATGAAGTGGTGAGAAATGATGCTAGTAATCACAATCTACATTTACAGCCTAATATTTGCCTATTGCCTAGAAACTATAGCATTTGTCAAGAATACGTCTGCTCTCTACCGTCTCCAGTCGGGTCTGTCCACACGCTACACATTGCGTGGACAAGCACGGACACTGTCCCCTCCGTGCAGTAGCTAGTCTTGCGTGCATGGTGTCCCAAGCACGCTGGCTTGTGAGCTAGAGTAACCGGGCACTTCACGGTTACTCGTAAGGCCAAGCTTCCCAATGGCTTGGGGAAAGCCCTCGCTCACTTCGCACTTGTTGGCCCCTTGTCTGACACAAATGTGTCTCCTTGTGAGGCTATTTATAGTGCTGGTGTCTCTCCTGTCTGGTGTCTCCCTACTAGACTTGTATTAACTCTTCTCACCTCTCTAAGGCCTTATTGGAGATCCTGACAGGTGTATTTGAAACATATTAGTCCGTTTGTGCGTTGCATTGTAGCACGGCATAATGCATGGAAAATATGTAGAATTACGACTGTATTCCTTGTGGATGTCAACACATTGGCATCATAACGAACAAGTCCACCATTGAGGGAGCTAAGGCAACTGCCGTGTGTTCCCTGTGTGTCGTTGGAGGTAGATATGTAGCCTTAAAGCAACGTTCAGTGCTGACATATGATTACTACTCAACGTGTTGTTGCTTCCCAATGGCTGTGATTGGAGACTCAGGGAGTGATGACCACACATGCAGCCATACATAGCCAATTTCCAGAGCAGCGGGTGGAGCTGCCATTTACTGCTCAATATGTGCTGCACAGAGTTGTCATATACAATTTTTAATTTTGAAATGCAACGCTTGGGTGGGTTTAGACTAACTACCTAATCTGTCAGGGAACCTATCACGAACAATGACATTCTCAAGCAGAAGGTGTTGCAGCAGATACTTTACATAGAACTATACATTGTTCAGGATTGTTGTGTCTGCCACCACTCTATCACTCTACAACACAACAGTATCTGCTATGTAATTTACCCAAGAATTGTCATGTTGGTGTCTCAGTACTACAGAGCTCAACGTATCTAGATCATCGTCACCTTGTGTTCCTACTAGTGCCCAAACATTTAATATTGTCAACATTATCAGCAGAACTCATGTCATCGTTCCTGGTTTGTCACAGAGGAACGTGGCAAGACAGCGATCAAATGGAAGTGTCTTGGTGAACATCAGTGCTATCTATCGCTAGCGGCACCGGGACGCAGAGGTTTTTCCAAGGCAGCAGGGCCGGGTTCTAAACTGGCCAAGACCTATTGACGCGTTCTCGTCGAGCGTCCTGGGCAACAGGTCCCTTCGGGGCCCTGGCTAAAGTCAATAGGATCGCCGATTCCTCCGAAGTCAGAGAGTGTCTGCCTGTATGGCGAGGAACCACCAGTCTGCACACCAATAAGCCAGACATGGGAAACGGATACTCACGCAAACCTCAGGTCCTGTATGACATCACACTGATGTTGGACAACAGGATGCCTTCATCCGACATACAGGACTTTGCGTTGGAACTCAAGCCAACGAACACAAGCAAGCAAGCAAGCTAGCGGCACCTTTGCATACGTTAGATAGCATGGGAAATCCATTCAATTGACTTTTATGAGGTGGATGAAGACGCAGCAAAGTAAGTAACTAGCCTTCAAGTCACTTTGTGTCTGGCACAACTCTACAACAGGATCTGCTGTGGAATTACCATTGTTATGGTGTTGTGTCACTACTACAGAGCTCAATGTGTGAAGTACAGTGACAGTTTTATTTCCAACAGTGACACAATGAAATTGTAATATGGACGGTGTGGACAAGGTTGTATGTTCCGATGTCAATGTTATAATGACATCTGTGACCCTGAGGATGGAAGCTGCTCTTTTGGTGTCCTATGTTAGAAAGATTAGTTTGGTCCTGGGTGTCCGTGTGTGAATGGGCGATCACAGAATGATGCTGCTAGCCCTTGAAGATTTACAGGAAACACGCCTTACACTGAGGTTGTCAGATCCACACAGGACAATATGGTTTAGGGACTGGTAGTTCCATCTCGTCTTCGTCTGTCTCGTTCAATACTGTTGTGGTGCTAGCTGTGTGTGCTGTTATCTGGCTAAGTGTGTTTGCGTTGTCGCTGTCGTGTGTCGCCCTATCTAGTGAAGTTGTGTTGTGTCCGTCTGTCGTCTCATTACTTGGTGTTGGTGCAATTTGTTCGTCTGTCTGTTGTTCTTGTCGTGAAAAGTATGGTTTCAGCATGTTGATATGAAATATCTTTAAGTGTCCTTTTATCGATATTTCATAATCCACATCTGATATTTTACGTTCAACGTTGAAAGGCCCTTGCCAGAATGTTAGTAACAAATTACGTTTATCAGGTAGTAGAAGCAAAACCTTCTGGTTTGGTTCAAGGTGAATAGTTTTTGCACCCTTATTTGCATAGTCGCGGTACATCTGTCCTTTCTTCTCCAAAGATGCCTTGGCTATTACACACGCTTTCATTATTCTATCGCGTGTTTCCGTTACCATCTCATACGGTGTTACTGCTGTTGGATTGTCTGGTAAGCTAGTGATTAGTTGATGGTAGATGGTTAGGGGTCCTCGAGGGTTCGCCCCATAAACTAACTCAAAAGGTGAGAAACCCGTACTCGAGTGCGGAATTTCTCTATGGGCAAATAGCACCGCTGGCAATAGTGTGTCCCAATCAGATGGGTTCTGTCATGATTTCACTGTGTATCAACCAGATAATGACAATACAGACGGTCATATTCATGGCCTGTGTGCAAAGCTACATTTGTTTTTTAACCGGGACAGAAAACACAATAAAGTCGGAATGCACAGCTGCAGTTGTTTACCAGTTAGACCAAAGACACCGCTAACCTTAAGAAGTCTCCAACATCAAACAGGAAAATCGTCTTTGACAGTCCCCACAAGAGGGAAAATTGTAGGCATATGTTGAAAAAAGGGGGAGATAATCTACTCTTGTGACATTGATTAAACCCAAGGGAGAGAATTTATTCAGAAATGGATAATCTGCCCTTGAACCACTTTTGTTAACATAAAAAAAAAAGTCACATGACCAATTCCAGGCCTTTGCCAAAAACACGATTTGAGGACAACTAATGTGACTTTGACAGCTGATGTGTGCAGAAGTGAAAATTGGCTTGATCCGTGTGAATAGAATCGCCTGTGTTGGTTTTATGTAACCCATGTCTTTATGGCGAATGGCGTATTCAATTCAGGATTTGAGTCAGAATGGCATAAGGTATTTTAAAGATTGTGCTAGCTATAAATAATGTGGAGAAGCTTAGAAATATAGTTTAGAAAGAAGTTATAGATGTCATCCAGGAGTGATGCGGTTGTGCTTAAGGTATTGTAGAGAGTATATTTAAGCCTAGTTAATATAAGCAGTAGCCTCGGTAAAACTAGCTAGAGTAATGAATAGAATTAGCTCTGCTAGTGAGAATTGTGTAGTGGGGTGATATTGGGGAAGATTGGGGATGGGGAGAATGTACAATGATGGGATCTCCAGTGAGGTCTGTTGGGGGTCTACACTTTACATTTTGCTCTGTCCTGATCTTAACCCACTGCAGACAGGAGTGAAGAACTCCTATGCCCATGACAGAGTTGGTTCACTGTCATGTATCTGAGTGAGGCGGACACCCCCCCCCCCCCCAATGGAGGTCGGGGACAGTTGCTATCACCAAATGTGTTGTTCTCTCGTTGACAGGTTCCTTTAGGTCACTCAAGTCACTGAGAATGGAGACCTTGGTGCAGGCAGTTGGTCAACATCTTTTGCACTTAGCCCATGATAAAAAGGGTTTACGGGAACAAGCATAAGAGGGATTATCAAACGTCACACATTAACAGAATACAAGAAATTGTTTTCTCCGCACCATTTTGGAGGAAGACCAATCGTCAAATTAATGTTTCAAACATCACTTGGGAACAGAATAGTAGAAAGTGAATTTCTTTTACACCACCTGGGAAAAGCCCAGTGGGCAGTATGTTTTACACGACAGGTGAACAAACAAAGAGATACAGTTATTCCCCATCACATGGGAATAAATCAGTATAAACTGATTAGGAAGTTAGTATAACAATGGTCTTGTGAACAGTAGACACTTGAGACAGGAAGTACATTTATTTCAAAGAACAGTATATTCGTGTCCTCACTAGACAAGGGTGTTATAAGTATAAGAACAAATTAGACATATACTAACTGTGTGATCCAGACAGGATTTAGGGTCGGACTGTGACTAGTTCTTTTGAGTGATCAAACAGCCACCGGTGGAAATCTACATCTAGCAGGATGGACACATACCTGGGTGAGGTCATCGTGGAATGAATGAGGATATGGTGTGATCCTTTCTGGGATGATAGGGCTGGGCTCTTCAGCTACCTGGTCTATGTCCACACCCAATAGAAATATTCGACACACATTCTACACTTTACACACACACACACTTCTCACACCTATACTCTTGGTTTAATAAATTATTTTGTATTTATTTGTTAAAGCTTGAGTTGTGGAGTATGTTATGTTGGGGAAAAGTGAGAGGGGGCATGATACAAGGGTGAGTGAGAGTACGAAAGAGGTGTTTGCAGACCGACGGAGTTTTGTGGACGGAGTCTGGTGGTTTCTCTAGGACAATAATATTGGGGTAATAAAAATGTAGTGTTGATTCCCCACACTCCAGGGACAACACGAAAGTAAGTAAGGAAGACTTACGACATTTATTGGGGGCTCGTAAACGTGATCTTTGGACAGCGGGATCTCTTGTAAGCGGGATCTCTTGGAAGCGGGATCTTTTGACAGCGGGATCTCCTGACAACGGGGTCTTTTGACACGGGATCTTTACTAAGAGGACGGTGATATTGTTAGAGAGAGAATCCAGCTAGAGTGAATGTGGATAGGGGTTAAGACACATATCTTACCTGTTCACACTTCACACGTCTGCATAGGTCTGTGGTCCTGATTCTGCTCTTGTCACTGAGTGATTGTGTTGTGCTGTGCTGTGTGGTATTTAAGAATATAGATTGACTGTAATTGTTCATTACCAATATATTTCTTTTAGAGATAATCTATACTCTGTCTGCTGACTTACCTCTCTGAAAAATGGCCACTCCTAAATTAACTGGGGCAGAACTAAAGGCAAAGGGGGAAGAAATGGGATTGTCAGGTTCTGCACTAACAGATTACGTACAGGAGGTGGAGAGGGAGTATCGTCAAGCAGAAAGGGAAGATCGAAAGGCGGAGTTGGAATTGAGAAGGATGGAGTTAGAACAAGCTGCTAAGAAATTGGAAGCAGAGCAAGCCATGAGAAGGCTGGAAATTGAAGCTGAGCAGGCAGCTAAGAATCGGGAAGCTGAACAAGAAGCTCGGAAAAGGGAGCACGAGTACCGGATGCGGGAACTCGAGCTTAAGAGGCAATCTAATGGAGAAACTGAGGGAGCAGTTGGAGATTCCTCCATCCCAGGCTCAAACCCAACAGGTGGACATAGTTACCATGCAATGAAGTTCCCTCTAGCAATCTACGAGGAGGACAAGGAGAAGATTGACCAGTACCTTCAACGCTTCGAGGCCATGTCCGTGGCTATGGGTCTGGAGCGTAACAAATGGAATCTCAAGCTATCCCAGGGATTACGCGGGACCGGCTACGAGGTTTATTCCCGCCTGCCTCCAGGACATGAGAACAATTATGACGAGTTGAAGACGGCTCTGCTGAAACGATTCGAGGTTACGTCACACACCTACCGGAAAAAATTTCGAGCAGCGAAACGAGAACCGGGAGAGTTGTTTGCCGCTTACAGTTTGCGTCTAAAGTCCTATCTCCACAAGTGGATGGATTTGGCTGGGTTCGCACATGACTACGAGAGTCTGGAAGAGCTCATGGTGGTCGACCAGCTGAAGAAGCAAATGTCAAAACCTCTCAGGACATTCCTAGGAGAACAAGGAGCGGAACGTATTGACCTCGTGACAAAATTAGCAGAACGGTTCGTCGAGGTACATGGGGAGGCCGGGGAAAACCTTCCCACCAACACAAAAAGTCAGGAGAAACATGACAAGAAGAAAGCCAAAAGCTCAGGAACAAAAAAGGGGGAACCTTATGTGCAAAAATCAGAGGATAGTTCAGAGAAGACGAAGGAGGGAAGCAAGAGCTCTTCGAGCTCTACACCAAAACGACAGTGGTCGGAGAAGTGGTGTTCAATTTGTAAGTCACCCACTCACAATACGAGGGACTGCAAATCGAAGGCTAAGAGCCCTCACTTCGCAGCATGTCAAGTGACTTCCAAGGAGGTTGTCACGGAAAATGCCAAAGTCAGCAAGAAGGCTCGCCATCAGGAGAGCTCACTCAAGGCCGGTACTAGAAAATCTAGGACAGGGAAATGGTGCAACCAATGCAAGTCAAACACGCACAATGCTATTGACTGCAGGGAAGAGTCAGGAGATTCTCAATTCGTTATGTGCCCCAGGAGACCTAAGGTGGAGCCCACTGAACAGGTCGAGGCCGATGAAGAGACTCCAGACCAGGAAAAACCACCTGTAGTGGAATTGGTAGAGGTTAACGGTCGTCAAGTGGAGTGTTTGTACGACACAGGCCTGGACGGGGAGGCCGTGATTTCCGCGGATCTGGTACACCCAGAACAATTCACAGGTGAGACCATGGAAATACAGCCTGCACAGAAGAGTGCTGTAGCCATGAAGTTGCCCATTGCTAACGTGGAGATTCGGTCAAGATATGTCACCGGCACAATCAAGGCTGCTGTATTGACCGATCCCATTTTCCCAGTAATCCTTGGTTGCCGGTATGTCTTTCTGGGAATGCCCAGGGAGCCAATCCATATGGGAGCAATACAGACTCGCTCTCAGACGAGAACGGAAGAGGCAGAAGCAATTGTGACTAACCCACTGCCGGGGGAGCTACGAACTGCCCAGAGTGAGGATGATACTTTACGTCCTTGCTACAAAAAGCTGCAGAAAAGTGCTGATCCACCAGGACGGGGTCAGTACTACATGAAGAACAGGATACTCTACAGGAGAGCAGGAAGGGGAAACAACCTATACGGTCAGTTGGTCGTTCCGAAAGCTCACCGGTCCCAGATTCTTCATATGGGGCATACCATCTCCTTTAGTGGACACATGGGTATTGCCGCCACCATGCAGCGGATTTCCTGCCACTACTATTGGCCGGGAATGACAGAGGATGTGCGTCGGTATGTGAAGTCATGCCCTGAGTGCCAGAGGGTGGCACCGAAACACTGGACAGCACCGGTGGTCTTGGGTGAGATGCCCATTATGAACTCTCCTTTCGAGAGGGTAGCCATCGATATCGTGGGTCCACTTCCCAGGACTAGGAAGAGGAACATGTATATACTCACAATGGTGGATTGCTGTACAATGTGGGGTGAAGCCATACCGTTGACCACGATTGACTCGAAACGAGTGGCGGATGCACTGATGGAGGCCTTTACAAGATTAGGCTTTCCAGATCAAATTCTGACGGACAATGGGTCCCAGTTTTGTGGAAAACTCATGGAGGAGGTATTTAGAGTGTTTCACTCTAACCACATACATACCAGCCCTTACCATCCTCAAGCCAATGGACAAGTAGAGCGTTTCAACGGCACGTTGATGACAATGCTCAGGAAACTGGCGCAGGAAAAACCTGATAGGTGGGATGAATATATCCCAGCAGCCCTCTTTGCCTATCGGGAAGTTCCTCATGGCTCAACAGGACTACCACCCGCTACGTTGCTGTTTGGTCGTCCAATTAAAGGACCGTTGGAAGCCATGTTGAGGAGTTGGACTGAAGAGGGGACGTCAGAAGAAGTGATCTCTTCCTATAAATACGTGGAGGAACTAAAAGAAAAACTCCACAAAGGATGGACTCTGGCAAATCAAAACTTGAAAAAGGCCAGGAAAAGACATGCGGCTTACTACAACCGTAGGTCTAAAGACAGATCTCTAGAGGTGGGAGACAAAGTTTTGTTGCTACTCCCAACGGGAAACAACAAACTGGAGATAGGTTGGCAAGGACCATTTCCCGTGGAAAGGGTGATATCCAAAACCAACTATCAGATCCGGATCCGGGGAAAGTCGAAGATTTTCCATATCAATCTCTTGCGGAAATACGAAGAGAGACCCGGAGAAAAAGCAGCTCACCTCATGGCAATGGCAGTTGCAGTGGAGACAGAAGTGGGAACCAGCGAGGGCAGGGAATATCCCCTGGTACACCAGGAAACCTACAAGGATGTGCAGGTGAACCCTGATCTGACCTCCCAGGAGAGGGAAAAGATCACCCAGGTTCTCAGGTCTCATAAGGAGATACTGACTGATAAACCAGGACGAACGAGGTTGGTGGAGTTCGAGATGACGTTGACCACACAGGAGCCTGTTCGCCAAAAGGTTTACCCAGTGCCCTTCTCTAAAGAAAAGGCCCTGGAGGAGGAAATACAAAAACTGCTGGAGGATGACGTGATTGCACCATCCACATCCCCATACAATGCGGGGGTAGTTTTGTTACGGAAACCAAGTGGAGAACACCGGTTGTGTATAGACTACCGACTTCTGAACAGTCATACACAATTTCAGGTGGAACCTTTGCCGAATCCAACGCAGTTATTCGCTAGGCTCCATAAGGCTCGGTACTTTTCAAAGGTGGATCTGAGTCGGGGGTACTATCAAATACCAGTCAAACCGGAGATTCGACCACTGCTGGCCTTCAGTACACCCAGTGGACACTACGAATTCAAGGTCATGCCCTTTGGACTCAGCAATGCACCTAGTGTGTTTACACGTATGATGAGGACTTTACTAGATCCTTTACAGGATCCGGCCATCATCTCCTTCATGGATGATATTCTGATTTCCAGTGACAGCTTGGATGACCATTTGCAATCCTTGGAGAGAGTGTTTAATAGACTCAAGGAAGCAGGGCTTACCGCTCGTCCAACCAAGTGCATGATTGGTTACCAGACTCTGGAATTTCTAGGTCACACCATCACTCCAGGACACATTGTCCCAGAAGAGAAGAACCTGGAGAAAATCAGAAATGCCCCAAGGCCAAAAACGAAGAAGGACGTGCGATCTTTTCTCTCGTTGTGTGGATTCTACCAGAAATTTATCCCACATTTCACTGAACTGGGAGCTCCATTGACGGAAACCTTGAAAAAGGGATTCCCGGACCAAATCATTTGGACACCAGAATGTGAGACTGCCTATAGTCAGTTAAAGGAGGCCTTGGTCAGCAAACCTGTATTACAACTCCCGAACCTTTCCAAACCATTTGTGTTGAGAACTGATGCAAGTGGGATTGGGATTGGGGCAGCTTTGTTACAGGAAGGGAAAGACGATGCTTCGGTTTTGAAACCTGTGGCATACGCAAGCAAGAAGCTACTCCAGGCTGAGAGGAATTATTCGACCGTCGAGAGAGAGTGCTTGTCTCTCGTATGGGCCGTGCAAAAATTCCAGCCCTATTTGTATGGAGTTAAGTTTCGGGTCCAGTCAGATCATCAGCCCCTGATGTTCCTGGCTACTTCTCAGAAGCTCAACGCCCGTTTGATGCGGTGGTCGTTGTTACTTCAACCCTACAATTTCACAGTGGAGTATATTCCTGGGAAGGAAAATGTTGGAGCGGACTTATCAAGACACATAGCTCCTGAAGAAGAGGAATGAATCATCTGGATTGAATTCACACTGGAGAAGAGTGAGATGGACTACTCTCTTAAGAGGGGGCCTATGTCATGATTTCACTGTGTATCAACCAGATAATGACAATACAGACGGTCATATTCATGGCCTGTGTGCAAAGCTACATTTGTTTTTTAACCGGGACAGAAAAACAATAAAGTCGGAATGCACAGCTGCAGTTGTTTACCAGTTAGATCAAAGACACCGCTAACCTTAAGAAGTCTCCAACATCAAACAGGAAAATCGTCTTTGACAGTCCCCACAAGAGGGAAAATTGTAGGCATATGTTGAAAAAAGGGGGAGATAATCTACTCTTGTGACATTGATTAAACCCAAGGGAGAGAATTTATTCAGAAATGGATAATCTGCCCTTGAACCACTTTTGTTAACATAAAAAAAGAAGTCACATGACCAATTCCAGGCCTTTGCCAAAAACACGATTTGAGGACAACTAATGTGACTTTGACAGCTGATGTGTGCAGAAGTGAAAATTGGCTTGATCCGTGTGAATAGAATCGCCTGTGTTGGTTTTATGTAACCCATGTCTTTATGGCGAATGGCGTATTCAATTCAGGATTTGAGTCAGAATGGCATAAGGTATTTTAAAGATTGTGCTAGCTATAAATAATGTGGAGAAGCTTAGAAATATAGTTTAGAAAGAAGTTATAGATGTCATCCAGGAGTGATGCGGTTGTGCTTAAGGTATTGTAGAGAGTATATTTAAGCCTAGTTAATATAAGCAGTAGCCTCGGTAAAACTAGCTAGAGTAATGAATAGAATTAGCTCTGCTAGTGAGAATTGTGTAGTGGGGTGATATTGGGGAAGATTGGGGATGGGGAGAATGTACAATGATGGGATCTCCAGTGAGGTCTGTTGGGGGTCTACACTTTACATTTTGCTCTGTCCTGATCTTAACCCACTGCAGACAGGAGTGAAGAACTCTATGCCCATGACAGAGTTGGTTCACTGTCATGTATCTGAGTGAGGCGGACACCCCCCCCCCCCCCCAATGGAGGTCGGGGACAGTTGCTATCACCAAATGTGTTGTTCTCTCGTTGACAGGTTCCTTTAGGTCACTCAAGTCACTGAGAATGGAGACCTTGGTGCAGGCAGTTGGTCAACATCTTTTGCACTTAGCCCATGATAAAAAGGGTTTACGGGAACAAGCATAAGAGGGATTAGCAAACGTCACACATTAACAGAATACAAGAAATTGTTTTCTCCGCACCATTTTGGAGGAAGACCAATCGTCAAATTAATGTTTCAAACATCACTTGGGAACAGAATAGTAGAAAGTGAATTTCTTTTACACCACCTGGGAAAAGCCCAGTGGGCAGTATGTTTTACACGACAGGTGAACAAACAAAGAGATACAGTTATTCCCCATCACATGGGAATAAATCAGTATAAACTGATTAGGAAGTTAGTATAACAATGGTCTTGTGAACAGTAGACACTTGAGACAGGAAGTACATTTATTTCAAAGAACAGTATATTCGTGTCCTCACTAGACAAGGGTGTTATAAGTATAAGAACAAATTAGACATATACTAACTGTGTGATCCAGACAGGATTTAGGGTCGGACTGTGACTAGTTCTTTTGAGTGATCAAACAGCCACCGGTGGAAATCTACATCTAGCAGGATGGACACATACCTGGGTGAGGTCATCGTGGAATGAATGAGGATATGGTGTGATCCTTTCTGGGATGATAGGGCTGGGCTCTTCAGCTACCTGGTCTATGTCCACACCCAATAGAAATATTCGACACACATTCTACACTTTACACACACACACACTTCTCACACCTATACTCTTGGTTTAATAAATTATTTTGTATTTATTTGTTAAAGCTTGAGTTGTGGAGTATGTTATGTTGGGGAAAAGTGAGAGGGGGCATGATACAAGGGTGAGTGAGAGTACGAAAGAGGTGTTTGCAGACCGACGGAGTTTTGTGGACGGAGTCTGGTGGTTTCTCTAGGACAATAATATTGGGGTAATAAAAATGTAGTGTTGATTCCCCACACTCCAGGGACAACACGAAAGTAAGTAAGGAAGACTTACGACATGTTCTCAGCTGTTACTTTAGCCAGCATGTGTTTGAGATCCCCGTTATTTTTTTCTATGATCCCGTTGCTCATTGGGTGATACGGGGTACAGAAATGCTGCTCTACTCCTAACAATTTGGTTAAGGCTTGCGTAGCAGCCGAAATAAACTGCGTTCCCCGATCTGATAAGATAGATCGTGGGAAGCCAAAGCGAGAAAATATGTGCAAAAATACATTTGCCACATCTTTGGAGGTGATGTATTTCAGTGGAATAGCTTCGATCCACCTGGTGCATAGATCCACGAAAGTAAGTATATAACGGTTTCCTTTGCTTGACACCTGATTCAGGGGTCCAACAATATCGACCGCTACACACTCAAATGGTCTGGATGCTAATAATGACCGTAAAACTTCGGCCGTCACATGCTTTCCCTTTCGTACAAGATGTTGACAAATAGTACAAGAACGACAGAAAAATTTTATGTCCGAACAGAATTTCGGCCAGTAAAAGTGTGACAGAACTCTGGCTCGCGTTTTATCATAGGCCAAATGTCCAGCAAACGGTGACTCATGTGCGATTTTTAGCACATTTTGTCGGTATGTTACAGGTAACACCGTCTGCTGAATTTCATGGTTACTATTTGTGTAATAACGCATGAGAATACCGTTAAATTTTCTAAAGTACCAAGATGCATTCTTAGTCACTTTCGCTCGTTCACCCAACAATTTAAAATAAGGTGTAATTGGTTGGTCGGTGCTTTGTGCCTCGATAAATTTCTGTCGAGTAGTGTTGGTATCTGCACCACTTGGTGTTAATAGCTGTAGCATTTCATTTTGTAAGTCAGTATAGTTTGTTTCTGTATCTGACCTTGTTACAGCGTTGGCCATATGTGTATGTTTCCAGGCTCTTATGTCGTCGTCTGTACATTCTTTCAATGAATCTAGGCATCCTAAAATGAGATCCGTACATGGATCTTGCAGTATTGCGCAAGTAAATGTGCCGGTAAGGAACGGGGTATTGATATGCGCTTTTGCCAGTGGATATTTCTCAATGGTTCCAGAGAAAGTACGGCATTTGACAAATTCACCCGTATAATCTTCTGATCTAGCAAGTTCTCTCCTTAAACCAAGTAGAGTGCTTCCACTATCAATTAAACATTGGCATGGTTGATCATTGACCAGTGCATCGTAAAACTTAAGTTTACCTCTGGAGGCTCACGCTGCGTTAGCATCTTCATTAGAACATGGTATTATGTGCCCACATTCCAATTTACCATTCGCATGAAACTGATAGCATTCGTTACATTTCTTAAAGTCTATAATATCTGTTACTAATGCTACACTCTGACATTCACTCGTTGGCAACACATTCACAAGTTCCGGATCAATGTCGCTCTCATCGTCTGATGATGTATCGATGAGTGCTGCATTATTTGCCTTCATCCTTTGTCTACCAATACATTTATTACTATAGTGGCCATAACTGGAACAAAAGTAACATTTAACAGCACGTTTAAATGATGATCTTCTGCTTTCTTGCTTCTTTAACACTGCTTCTAAGTGTGACGGATTTTTGGGGTTCTTATCACACATCGAGTAAGCCGGATGAAAAAGACTGCAATAGTTACATCGAGGTGGTTTCTGATATGTTTTGTCATTCTTACGGTAATCTTTCTGGTTGTAAGATCTATCAGGAACTTTGTTTGCAAAAGCAGTAATTTCTGTGTCATGTGATGTAGATTTAAATATGTCCCGATTAGATGAAAAATATGCTGATCCCCGTTTCTCTAATTGCTGAATGGACTCAATATCTGACTGTTGTAAAAACTTCGCAAAAGGGGTAGGAACGGTAGATATCACCTTGTCCATTACCATCAGATCTTCTAATTTTTCATAGTTGTTACCCACTTTCGCAGCTCTAGTCCACTTTTTAAATGTGCTCTGCACGTTAGAGATGTAGTCTAAGAAGGTTTCAGTTGCTTTTGGCTTAATTTGGGAGAATTGAATTTGGTACCCAGTAGCGTCTAAAAGAAAGTGTTGCATTATCCTATCGTGTATGTACTGATAATTGTTCCTTAGCTCTGTAGGTATGGATTCTATTACTTTTAACGGCTCCCCACTGAGGTTCCTCATGTAGATCATTGCCCAGTCATCCAAAGGTATTTTCTGCGTTTTTAGTTGGAATTCTATGTTCTCAGTCCATGCGCTAATTGAATCCCCTACACTGTATGGTTTGATAAGGCCCTTATACTTACTAAATTTGTTCTGTTCTTCTTGGCTCTTTTGTTTGCTAGAGGCTATTTGTATGTTAGAATCTACCTCCGTCCTAAGAAACCCCCGGGAAGGTTAACCCGGTCAACAAATGCCCGCAGAAGTCGGATGTGTCGGCCTAACGGCGCAGGAACGCAGCTCTGCTGTAAACAGGCACAACGCAGTCACATCCGAAAAAAAACTCCGGATGAACGAAGAAGAAGAAGAAGAAGAATCTACCTCCATTTCCTTCATCTTTAGTTTAGTCTCTGAATTTACTTGTATCTGCTTTTGTTTGGTGACTTCTTCTGCTTGTTTGTTAGCATGATCTAAGTCTAATTGTTTCTGTTTGATAACTTGATCTAACTCTAATTGTTTCTGTTTGGTAGCTTCCTCGATCTCTTTCATTTCTTTTTGATGCTGCCTTTCTAATGCTCTTTCATCCCTGTCAAGAGCAGCTTTTCTTTCTGTTTCTTCTCTGTATTTCTGATCTACCCATTTCTCTAATTTTTCACCAGTATGGCCCATTTCCTTGCCTGCCTGGATACAGCCATTTAGTGACGCCATTTTTGCGTAATGTTAGTTCAAAATGCTATCACAATAATATTCACACAATAGTTTGCAATAATGTGTTAGTAAATATACATCTTTACTGAAAAAGAAGATGCATGATTAATTTAGAGCATACCAAAATATTCTGAAAATATACTCATCTAATTCTTTGGAAAATACGGTACTTGGGATGTTCCACCGCTGTCTTCCACACTTACACAATGATTTGACTTGATAACACAATGGCTGCTTCTGTTTAGTAGAGCATCAAAAATTAGACACACGCTTATGTTGTCAATACAAACTTATATTTCATGCGAATGATGAATGAAAAAATGTGATAGATAGTGATAAATGGTGTTAATGAATGACTGATATGATCGTCTGAATGATGTGTTAGATGATATGTGAGATGATTCGTCGTATGACAGTCGATGTCGTCTTGTCTTCACTTTCTGACTATGGTGTAACTTCGTTCTAGGCTTCAGTTCAGTCGCTAATCTATTTACTGACTCTGTAGAATGGTGACATTGATGGCTGTATCACACACAATGAAATGTACACGATGGTTACGTTGGTAATATTCAATGATGATTGTATACATTTCTATTCATTTTTGTATAATAACACACTTTCAAAATTAATTTTCGTAGAATTTACACTTTATCGATTTAAATTGGCTCAATTGTAGTTCACGCTCCACAAATGGTATGATCGTATAATTCACCAAAGAAAATTATTTATGCCATGTATGGAAACAAATTTACATTACTTTGAAATATTTAATACAGCAATGATGTTGAATCGTGCACTGGACTGATGCTGGTTCAGAACTTTATAATACCACTCGATAGCTGGCGTTCGTTCAGTGGTTTATAACACCACTTGCCTGCTGGCGTTGACTGTTGGTTGAATATAACACCAATTGCCTGCTATGACTGCTCTGCTGGCGTTGGTTCAGTGGTTTCTGACACAAATTGCCTGCTATGACTGCTCTGCTGGCGTTGGTTCATTGGTTTCTGACACCAATTGGGGTCCTGCCTGTCAGCAACTTGTTCGCTACAGAGGTCTCAGGACTCCCCTACTTTTGCACCGCACGAAATAACAACTCGTGACATTTGCAAAAGGAATGCAATTTATTTAGAGCTGACAATCGAATGGCTCTGCGAGCGTTATACTTCATCATCATTATACAACATGAATGCAATGAAGTGGTGAGAAATGATGCTAGTAATCACAATCTACATTTACAGCCTAATATTTGCCTATTGCCTAGAAACTATAGCATTTGTCAAGAATACGTCTGCTCTCTACCGTCTCCAGTCGGGTCTGTCCCCACGCTACACATTCGTGGACAAGCGTGGACAAGCACGGACACTGTCCCCTCCGTGCAGTAGTTAGTCTTGCGTGCATGGTGTCCCAAGCACGCTGGCTTGTGAGCTAGAGTAACCGGGCACTTCACGGTTACTCGTAAGGCCAAGCTTCCCAATGGCTTGGGGAAAGCCCTCGCTCACTCGCACTTGTTGGCCCCTTGTCTGACACAAATGTGTCTCCTTGTGAGGCTATTTATAGTGCTGGTGTCTCTCCTGTCTGGTGTCTCCCTACTAGACTTGTATTAACTCTTCTCACCTCTCTAAGGCCTTATTGGAGATCCTGACAGGTGTATTTGAAACATATTAGTCCGTTTGTGCGTTGCATTGTAGCACGGCATAATGCATGGAAAATATGTAGAATTACGACTGTATTCCTTGTGGATGTCAACACATTGGCATCATAACGAACAAGTCCACCATTGAGGGAGCTAAGGCAACTGCCGTGTGTTCCCTGTGTGTCGTTGGAGGTAGATATGTAGCCTTAAAGCAACGTTCAGTGCTGACATATGATTACTACTCAACGTGTTGTTGCTTCCCAATGGCTGTGATTGGAGACTCAGGGAGTGATGACCACACATGCAGCCATACATAGCCAATTTCCAGAGCAGCGGGTGGAGCTGCCATTTACTGCTCAATATGTGCTGCACAGAGTTGTCATTTACAATTTTTAATTTTGAAATGCAACGCTTGGGTGGGTTTAGACTAACTACCTAATCTGTCAGGGAACCTATCACGAACAATGACATTCTCAAGCAGAAGGTGTTGCAGCAGATACTTTACATAGAACTATACATTGTTCAGGATTGTTGTGTCTGCCACCACTCTATCACTCTACAACACAACAGTATCTGCTATGTAATTTACCCAAGAATTGTCATGTTGGTGTCTCAGTACTACAGAGCTCAACGTATAAAGCAAACCAGATTACTGATGTCGTCACTGCTTTGTTTGGTGCTCAACTATCTACCTGCGAGAGTTATGTTTCCGTTGTGTAGTGACTTTAACTATGTTAGTTAGTTAGTTAGTTAGTTAGTTAGTTAGTTAGTTAATTAGTTAGTTAGTTGACAGATCATCCTCATTGCACATCGAACCATTCAGTCCATAAGTGCTCGAATCCCCTCCTCAGCAAATCCCGCAGCGTGTAGCGGCTCACGACACCAGTTCTGTGTTGGTTAATCAATCTTCTTTGGCTTCCTGCGTAGTGTTCTTGTTTGGCAACACCTCTTTTAATTTGCAGTTCTTTAACTATGTATTATATACTATTTGATGGACATTGTATGACATTTGTTTTGTTCCCCGTATACATGTATCTACTGTGTTCGCCAGGAATGAGACGCTGGAACCTCTTGCCCCCGGGTTGATTGGGTCCGTTAGCTATTACAGCGGCTAAACTAGGAGATGAAAACTCCGATTATAAACCCCCAAGTTTAAGGTGGACCAGCGTGCTGAGGAACTAGATGGCCACAGGTAAGTTGGACGTGAACGTTGGACGTCTGGCAGGCGTGCGGGGCGGCACCAGGCGTATGGACTCCTGCGGGACAGCCCCTGCCTCTTCCAAGCAAGCAGGCACTACTAGGGTGACCGGTTATTTCCTGCATTATCCAGACTTTGCTTATGGAATTAATTAAAAACGGGAATCGTTGCCGGAGCTAAGGAGCACGTGCTCTGCCCTTGACATATCTTTCAGAGGTTAGCGAAGAGAGAGTGAGGAGAAGAAGACGAGGGAATGGTGTGAGAAGAAGGCATAGAAATACGAGGGCAGGCGCAAGGAGAACAAGACGAAAAGTGGAGAGACTAGGGTTCAACCATGTGAGAGTGGGATACCGGAACTGTCATAGTGCCAGGCAGAGAGGTCCTGTATTGGAAAGGCTAATATATTATTTTGATATCCTCATGCCCCAGGAGCTAAATACAGACAAATAGCATTGTTCTGGGTACGCCAGTTATATAAACCCTACTGGGCAGAAGAGACATGGGCAAGGTCTGCTGGTGAAGGAAGGAGTGAAGCATGTGGTACTTGACTTGAGCCAGTGGAATCACAGTGCAAGAGAGGTCCATGGTATACAAATGGAGATTGGTGGCTTAAGTTGAAACATCATAAACGTATATGCCACAGTGGACTGTTTTGTCAGAAAGGAACACTGGGACTGGCTTAAGGAATTGGAGGAATTACAAGGTGATAGGCTATTCATATGTTAAGACTTCAATGCGAGGAACAGAGAATGGGACAGTAGTGGAGAAAACCGACCGGGAATAGCCCTTGCGGATGCCATGGTGGACTCCGATGTGGTCTGCATAAATGATGGGAGGCCGACTAGAATGGCAATGAGGCCTGGCGATGCAAACACAGCTATTGACTTGGCACTTGTCTCCCAGTCATCAGTCCTTGATGTAAAGTGGACTGTTTTGAATGACCTTGGGAGTGATCACATGCCGTGTTCAGTCCTGATCTCTAAATCCAGGAAAGTTAAGGCTGGGAGATCGCGCAAGACCTTCCGGTATGAGTGGACCGACAGCCTTCTTGGACGCCTCAGACAGGAGGCATGCAACGGGTGCCATGTAGCGTCGGAGGCATGAGTCAATGATTTATAATCGGATGAAAAATTGTGGCAGACAAATAAAGAGAATTACCGAGAGGCGCATGAATACAAATGTTACCATATGACGTCACAAGGACTACGGGTACCATATGCAGTGAAGATTGAAAACATCTGGGAGAAAGACGTTTAAAGTGACAACAGAGAAAGAACAACATTATTAGACAACTGAAAGAATTTATGAATATGACATATGAGATTACAGCAATAGAAGGAAATAACGGCACAATCTGCTGGAAGGAGGATGTTTAGCAGAAGGACGTTGAAGACCGATAACATGATAGAATTTATGGCGTCATAGTTTGCGGGTTCAATGTCAAATCGAAATCATGAAATCAGCTGTATACAGAAATCCGTAAGTCACGTTGTTTAGCGATTCGGACCGACAGATAAAACTAGAACGATGAATAGGATAAGAATGATTCGTCATTGATTTACATATTAAGAGGGATCTAGCTCGACAGCCGAAGTAGAGTATGTATAAATTATTATTTATTGTTATATTTTGACTGTCCCTCCCATTAACATGGGAACTGTCATATATCAGGCTGGTCGGCAGATCGACATTAATCAAGTTCATTATTGACGTGGAGCATCATCGTTCCTACGATTATTCAGTTTCAGTTCAATTAGAATTGTGGTTCCCGTTAATCTGCTACAGTGTTTGTATAAGGACAGCGAGCGTAAATATATCAGTAATTAAAGACTCAAGCATTATAGCTACAGGACTGTTAAAACTGCTATTTTGCATCCCCCATTGTGGATTCCAGAAGTAGACCATGCTTGGAAAGCAAAGAGAGCTGCAGTAAAGCAGCTAAGGAAAGTGCGACAGACACCCCAAAGTTCACGAGAGGAAATGGATACAGCGTAAAATGTCAAGAAAGATAAGATGGAGGTTTTCAAGTGCTGTGCTGCAGAAGGCAAAAACGAAAAATGGGAATGTTTCATGAAGAAGATTGGAGGTGGTAAAACACTGCGAAAATTCTGGAAACTGCACAGACAAATACAAAGAAATGATCGGCCTATGACAGTGGGAACAATTTGTAGAGATGATGGTGTGCGCGTGACAACAGACAAAGAGAAAGGGGAGGCGTTTCTCCAGAGATTTTTAGAGCAGACCAATCATAATTATGCGGACACCAGGGATGCAGTTAGAGAGGAGTTATCTGGCACCATGAAGAATATGCATTATGAAGACATCATACGGGTTGAAGATGTTAAACATGTTTTGAAAAAGGCAAAAGACACGGCACCAGGGCCTGATGGGGTTAGGTATGGCCACATGAAGGCTTTGAGCGATGCAGATCTGAAGAAGATGATCGACTGCTTTAACCTGGAGCATTAGGACAGCATCAGTACCGCAGGACTGGGTGCACAGCTATCTCATCCCTCTCCCAAAACCATTCAAGGATCATTCAAAAGCTTAGCGGCTTTAGGATCATCACCCTTCAAAATACAATTGGGAAGGTTTTAGAGAAGATAGTCGCTGTCAAGCTGCAAGAGTTTTTGGAAAGGGGGAAGCTTCTTCAAAGAGGTCTGGGGAGCTACAATCCAGGAAAAGATACCTAGTCAAATGCAGCCAATTTTGTCTTTGACGTTTATGAGGGGTTCCAGAGTGGACAGGAAACAATGGCGGCGGCGCTTGATTCCGAGGATGCATACAATAGAGTTAGATATGATATTTTGATGACCGCACTGATGGAGAAGGGGGTCAATCCTTGGTTGGTGAAATGGATAGCAGCCGTCTTGTATTCTCGTCGGATTGCTCTCCGTCTGGGTGCATGGACCTCAGAGCCACATATATTAACCCCGGGACTGCCACAGGGATCTGCAATCTCACCGGTGCTCTTTAACGTGCATACGAGCAAGACTGCAAACCTAGAAGCACCAGGGGTTGGAATGATACTAACATTTGCAGATGATATTCTCGCATATAGGCAGGGGAGGGATAGGGTACAAACAGCCCAGAAGCTACAGGCGACAGTAGACAAAGTGATTGACTGGTGCACTGAAATGAGTGCTGTCATCCACCCGGAAAAGGCGGCTGTTTTTGTGTGTGTACTCTCTGGACAACAGGATTGTGAGTGCTGATGTCCCAAGTCTCACGATAGATGGTAGAAACGTCAACAGAGAGAACAAACTGAAGTATCTGGGAATCACATTTGACGGGAGCATGTCCTTCAAGGACCATGTGGAGACGGCTGTAACAAGATCTCAAAAGGGACTCAATGCACTTAAGACTATGGCTGCAATGAACACAGAGCAGAGAATTCTTTTCACACTATACCAGCATTTGATCCTCTCAGTGATTGATTATGGACTAGGACTGCTCACTGTCTCAAAGAGTCAGCTGGTGAAGTTAGAGCGCATACAGAACGAAGCTATACGGGTCATTCTGGGATGCACCAGAGACACCCCAGTAGTGTGTGTGCGTTACATCCTTGGTTTGCCGACTGTTGCAGGTAGGCTCAAGGTGATGCAGGCGAAGGCATACCTCAGAATAGCTGCAGACACAGATCACCCTTTGCATGAGGCGCTGGACGCAGTTTTGGTCAGCGACTGATAAGAGGGAAATCATGGATGGCTCAGGCGGAGGATACGATCAGACAGGTGTGCATTTTGGAGAACATTAGGCGAGGAGAGGAGTGGGTCAGAGTGCCAGCGGAGCAGTCAGACTTGTGCAGAGTTATAATCACATTGAGCCGGGAGTGCAGGGAGTGGCCAGCAGGGGACACGGAAGTGGAAATCCAGCAACTAATTCAGGATAATGCTCGCTCGGGTGATGTGATTATCTACACAGATGGTTCGGTGTCGAGAGGTAGTAGAAGTGCCTGGGGGTTCATAGCAAAAGCTAATGGCCGACGTTTGGTGCAGGAGAGCCTGGCATACGATACCACAACATCTAGCTTAAGAATGGAGGTGGAGGCGGTCAGTGCAGCTTTCCACTGGATGAAGAATACGATACACACACACACAAACACACATCGTGATTGTAGTTGACTCAGAAAGCATGCTGAGGAGGGTGAGGACAGGCATGCTTCGTGCAGAGTGGCTTGCTTCGCAGGTCACGGGTGGCAAGCATCGCCTGGATCTTTTCTTCGGGGCATGCCGGTGTGCTGGGGAATGAACAGGCGGACAGATTGGCTGGCTCTGCAAAATTTGGTGGAGTATTGATGCATGACAAGGCAGACGTGGTTGCGGCCTTGTGGGACCACGTGTACACCTCGGAGGAGCAAATGGATCATCACGGTCTGGCAAGAATGAGGCAGCGAGAAGTGACGAGGGGATCTGGCCGACGCTCGAAGGAAAGAAGAGACGGACATATAATCAGATTGCTACTGGTATTCAATCAATCATTATATTTCTCCAATGTAGCCTTTTGTGGCAGATGGCATTCATGAGACGTGGCCAAACCATTGAATCCGTTATTCTTTAATGTGGTGCATGGCTGGTTTCAAAGTCGTCTTATAATTTCCTCAGTCCTAATTCTATCTCTCACGTCTGAGCTCGCTCATCTCATTCTCACCGGGACGTCCGAACCATCACTCAAACGGGCCGGCAGAGAAAGAGTCTCTGTGGCGAAGTGGTAAAGCCGTTTGACTCGTGCTCTGAAGGTTGTGGGTTCGATCCCAGGCCACACCCTTTGGTTTACGAGTTAAATGTTTCGGAGACTCCTGTGGGTCGTCGCTAAAAGCTACGGAGTTCGTGCTTTGTGCGACGCTTTCCGTGCTGCGGAAAGAGACCGAGCCATATGACATAAAACCCGGTGCAATAAAGTCTACCCTGTCGACTTTTTTTTCTTTTTTTTTTTAGGCAGAGAAAGAACAGAACTAATCAACTATCGGGGAACTTCAGAGGATGTTAAGGTAACATGAGAAATAAATCCACTGGCTAGAGCACATTAGGAGGATGGACAATGGTAGAATTACAGATGCGTAAAAGATCTCGGAGTCGGCCTCCCGGTGCAAAGATGTGGACATGATTGATACAGACATTGATATTGCACCTTGGGTGCAAGTCGCCGCTGGTCGCGTTACATGGAGGGAAAACATCAGGAATGGAATAAAGACAAAGGAGAACATGATTACAGATAGGCCACACACAGAACATGTAAGACGTGAAATGGTGCGGGATGGTGGAAATGACCATGTGTTCCCGTGCCACCATTGTGGACGAATATTTACCACGCGAATAGGTCTTATCACTCACGCTCGCTACCCCTGAATTGTAGTTATTAAGCCCTTTCATTTACATACAGTATAACAACGTGTCGTCTGTTAAGACGCAAGGTGCCAGTCTATCAAATGTACGGGTATTAATAGGCAATTCGAGAAGTCGAGGAAAGAAGTAGAGATTACATATACTAGACCAGTGGTTCTCAACCTTTTTTGGCCCATGCCCCCCACCCTTTACCATATGTTCAGAACGTCATTCCGCCCCCTTTCGAATTTCCTCCCTATAAATCCCCCCACTCTTACACAGTATACATAAAAATGGAAGCTAAATTTAATAACACATACTAGAACTAAGTCTAGACATCTACATAAAACGTGATTTGCGGGTCTACTTACGTTATAAAACGAATTTCATTAGGGCTAGAAGTACAGAACTGTAAAATTTAGAGGGAAGTATCAAGTAACTGGTTCTTGTAATGCTATCTTGAAATAATCTTAATTCCCCCCTCCCTGGAAACACTAAAATTCCCCACCGGTTGAGAACCACTGCACTAGACGATACAAAGAAATTAAAGCTATAGACTAGTGGTCATTCCGGCATTCAAATCTGTCGCCTCCAAATGTGAACAGCGCATAGTTGAGTGAACAAGTTTACTTCGACGCACGGCCAACTAACCACCACTACACAAACAAACCTTGAAAAACTACATAAGATAAATAAATAAAAACACACATGGTCTGCTGTTTTCAACTTTCAGTGGAGCTAAGACCATCAACTATTTCCATGCAGGGAGGGGGGCCGAGTGCCTCGAAGTATGGTGTCCGCATCGAGTGCTGGAAGTCCCGGGTTCAAGCCCCGGGTTTTTATTTTCACATGGACTTCTAGTAATAAAACTTCCCCTGGTCTCTGGGTAGTGAGATCGGATGCCCGTGTGTATTGTTGCGCACGTAAAAAAATTCTTTGGCAGTTGGGAATCGAAAAAAAGTAGCTTAGCGGCACTCCCTGGGCTAAATTTCGAGTTAAAATCTGCCCAAAGTATTTTAAGTATCCTCGCCGGTGCTACGGAGTTTGTGTACTGAGCTGAGATTCTCCGGACTCAGGCTTGAGTTAGGAGTAGAACGAAGAACTTATGGGTTACACCCGTGTGCCGTGATGTTGATCCCTTGACTATAAACTAAACTCCATTCTACCATTAACCCCACCCCGTTCAACCTCAGAAGAGACGTTTTTTTTTCTCTTAAACTCTCGTTAGTTCACTTTGAACTCGAGAGTAGTCCATACTGTGCTACTACTTCTAGTCGCGTGACAGTGTGGTTGTTGCGGTGGTGCCTTCTGAACGACTGGTCTTCGTCTTCATCACTTTAATGCCAGCGAGGTCTTGTTCGATCATAATTGGACACAGCTGTGTGTAGAGTAGAGTGAACACAGCTCTGTATGCAGTACCTGACCGTGCTTGTTTCAGATCTCTATTCATGTCCTGGCGCTGGGATGCGAAGAAGTAGAAAAAGAAGAAACAACAGAAGAAGAAGAAGAAGAAGAAGAAGAAGAAGAAGAAGAAGAAGAAGAAGAAGAAGAAGAAGAATCCGTCAACACAGGTATCGTTTACCTTTATGTCACCCAAATACCACAGAAGAAGAAGAATAGGGAGAGAGAGAGAGAGAGAGAGAGAGAGAGAGAGAGAGAGAGAGAGAGAGAGAGAGAGAGAGAGAGAGAGAGAGAGAGAGACAGACAGACAGAGAAGAAAGACATTTTCTTGTAGGACTTGGTAAGACAATGATACTCAGTTCTCTATCTAAGAAGAAATCAGGTCATGCACTATGTTAAAGTCATAGCGATGACATGAGTCCTGACACTGCACTTACTGTGGTACCCCGTCCAAATTTTGACCAATCAGACCCCCATGGAAATGGAAAACCCCAGTGTTTGGTGCAATAATGACAGCGAATAATGCAGGATGCAAGGTCATGGTGAAAACTTGACCATAGACTGAGAAGATCAGAGCGAAAATGACCACAAATGAGATCAAAGTGAAAACTTGACTAAGGAATAAGATCACAGTGAAAACTTGATCATAGAATGAGAAGATCAGAGTGAAAACTTGACCACAGACGTAGAATATCACAGTGAATACTTGATTACAGAAATAATATCACAGTGAAAACGTGACCACAGAATGACATCACAGTGAAATCTTGACCACAGAATGAGAAGATTACAGTGAAAATTTTACCACAGGATGAGAAGATTGCAGCGAAAGCCTTACCATAGACTGAGAAGATCACAGTGAAAAATTTATCACAGAATGACATCATAGTGAAAACTTGACCACAGAATGACATGATCACAGGGAAAATACGACCACAGAATGAGATCACAGGGAAAACACGACCACAGAATGAGATCACAGTAAAAACTTGATCACAGAATGACATCAAGTGTAAACTTGACCACATAATGACATCACAGTGAAAACTTGACCACAGAATGAGAAGATCACAGTGAAAACTTGATCACAGAATGAGAGATCACAGTGAAAACTTGACCAGAGAATGAGAGATCACAGTGAAAACTTGACCACAGAATGAGAAGATCACAGTGAAAACTTGATCACAGAATGACACCACAGTGAAAACTTGACCACAGATTGATTGATTGATTGATTTAGAAACCAACATCACAGCATTTGGGACATTCCCATAAGCGCTCCATCCCCATCCTCAGCAGCCAGCGAAGAGTTCCAACACTAATAGTTCCAGTAGCACTTGACCACAGAATGACATCACAGTGAAAACTTGACCACAGAATGACATCACAGTGAAAGCTTGATCACAGAATGAGCAGGTCGCAGTGGAAACTTGACCACATATGAACAGGTCACAGAGAAAGCTTGATCACAGAATGAGCAGGTCACAGTGAACACTTTTCCACACATGTATGAAATGAGGCCTTATAACATGGTCTCCTGTAGCTAGTGTGGAACGTATCTCTGTCAATCCCACTTAAACCCACACATAGCAATCTTCTCCAGAGTCAAACAGAAAACTGACCAAGTCAGGGGTCCAGCCATCACAAACAGTGACAGACAGGATGTGCCCTGTGAAACATAGATGTCTACAGCAGCATCCATTACCATTACTGAAGAACTGAGTACAGAGCACAAACATCACATCAAACTGAAGATCTGGTTTAATAAACACCATTGAAAAATATAACTGGTCATAAATAACATTTTAATTCACAAGTATAAACTGTTAGCAATACAATAATACTATGAAAAATAGCCAATCAACATGGTTTGTTGATTGTTAGACATGAAGAATAACCAGTCACACAAACCTTAATTTGTATCCATGAAAAATAGCCAATCACACAAGCTTGTTGATTGGTTCACATGAAGAATAGCCAACCACACATGGCTGGTTAGTTAGGTGCTGACCAAGACAAAAGACAGGAGCTGACCATGACAAAAGACAGGTGCTGACTAAGACAAAAGACAGGAGAAGACAAAAGACAGGAGCTGACCATGACAAAAGACAGGTGCTGACCAAGACAAAAGACATGAGAAGACAAAAGACAGGAGAAGACAAAAGACAGGAGAAACAAAAGACGGGTGCTGACCAAGACAAAAGATAGGTGCTGACCAAGGCAAAAGTGATATGTGCTGACCAAGAGAGTGGTGGACACAAGACATAACTCAGCCAAAAATCCCAACCATCACGTAATGTGTCCTCTCACTTGTTTTCCAGAACATATTAAAGAAATCTGGCATTCCCAATGTATTTTGTCTCTGAAAGTCCAGAACTTGTGGGTATTTTGAAGTTATTACTTCTGCCCTAGGATATATGCTGGCAGATAGATATGTGAGTAGTTTGTGACAGAGTAGGTAGGCAGATATGTGAGATTTGGGGACCTGGTGGTTAGCTAAATGAGGGGTGGGTGACTGATTGGGAAGGTAGATATATGAGGAATGGGTGACTGATTTGGAAGGTAGATATGTGAGGAGTGGGTGAATGATTGGGAAGGTGGATATGTGAGAAGTTTGTGACAGCATGGGTAGGATGATATGTGAGTAGTTTGTGACAGATGTCACATATTAAAACGTCCTTACCCTTTCCTAGCATTGACGCCCTTAAAAATATCACAGGCCCTAAGGATTACTGTTTAAATACCTTATTTTGGAGGAATAAAAACGATAGACCGTGGCATGGCCAAATTTATTTGGCATTAGTTTAAATTTTAGCCTTAGTATGTGTCACGTACCTGGTCAGACCGGCTTGATTGGGAAACAAAGGGCTTTTACTAGCCATTTTGGTCAGTGTAGACAAAGGAGACAGACACGTCAGCCTTTCCCTTCAAGGATGGGCGATTTTAGCCCTAAAAACATCATTCTATGCAGCAATTGGTATGTTAAATCTACATTATTAATACATATTTATGTATTTTTATAAGGTACATATACCATTGTGTTTAATTAAGAATTGGTTAAAATGATAAATCAACAATTCTTGTAAACTAGAGTCTGATTGATTTTTACTACTGAGCGCCATGTGTGTGCCACACTGTAAAATTTCCATACTTACAATTTCTAATTCCTATGTTAAAATCTCTTATAGGCATTGTGAACCTATATCTCACTAGCAATGCTTATAATCTATAAATATTATGTGTACTGTAGAGTATTCAACTCATTTCAGAAGCACATTTCAAAAACTTTCTCTCCATGCGACGCAAAATATTGATAATGCATCTTATCTGATAGACATGGTTTCATGTTGGAGAAATTGTTTTCCTAAATTGCTGATCTGTAACTTGAAACTATCGTGCTAAATTTTGGTACAATCTTCTTGTTAACATATTAGTAACCACTCAATATGGGTGATGGACATGTAATCATTTCATAAAATATTGCTAGGGAAATGCCCTGTGGGAGAATATAATCCCATGGAAAAAAAGAAAACGCATGATATAACCAAGCCTTTAGCCACACCGCACCAAGGGTGGTGGACAACTGGAATAATATTATATGTTCCGAACACTTATCAGGCTGCATAAATCATTTCTAATAAATAAGAAATTTTCTTACAAATAGCAGCACTTGGCAAAATATATCACAGCGTTCACTAACCTCATGCTGCTGTAAGCAGTGGGGGAAAACAATTTATGTTTTAGTTTTATGGATTAACCAATGAGGAAATCCAAAAACATAGGCTCCTTGCGTTATCATTATGATTAATTATTATGTATGATTATCATGTACTTAATATCAGAGAAATGTACATGTTTGTTTTTCTCTGTTATGAGAATTATATTCTGCCCTGATTGTTACTCTTTACTGTGGGAATATTCATTTTAATGTGACTCCTGGGGACATGATGATGTTGATGTAAGAATCCTTGTGCATGTCAGTACATAAGAAGACAATGTTGAATAGCCTTGGCCTAATGCTGATTATAGCGACGGAAAGAAGACGAGGCATTAGAAACAACAGAGATTATGTATAGGTTATTCTCTTCAAGTACGAGAGAGGCAATATCAACATGTTTGGATGGAAAGAATGGCTTCACTTATCTAATAGTCCCAGTAACATGAGAATGGAATATAGGGTGAAAAGATACCTTACTTACATTTAGAGTCAGAATGGCTCTACAACAAGCAAGGAGGGACATGGAACTTGGAAACCCACTCCTATCTCCTTCCCCCTTTTTGTTTGTAATTGTGGTGTGAAAATGTTATTACACCACAAAGTATTAATGCCTGTGTTGTATTTGTTTGTCATCCATTTCTATAGACAGTAGCAAGTGGTGGTTTGAATTTTGTTGGACTATATCACTAAAACTGGATCAACAGCCAGAAAGTGATAAATGGCAACCTGTCCTAACCAGTCTGGATCTAGAAAAACATCAATGTTGACTGCTACGCTTATCTGCTGCCTAGCCAGCGAAAGACCTGTTGAATAGAGACACTCAGCGATTGATAGTCCTACTTCTGTCAGGATATCCAGGATGGATCTCTGTATTTAATTGTCCATGAAGACAAAATGATATTCAAAATACACCGACAACAGAGTATAGTCTAATTTTTATGTCTGGGAGATAACGCTGCGTACGCCATCAATCCGTGAGGTCAGGGAAACCATGGGACATTCCCAGTTTCCTGTTCAGGATTGAATAATCCTTCAATCAGTCATACAGCGGCAGGCTCAACACCAAGTTCTAAATATGAACACCAACTCAAACAAATTGGAAGAGACACTGAAACAACATAAGCCAGTACAACCAAGGTACCAACTTAAGATCATCTGAAACACAACTGCGACACCAGATTACCTCAAGGTTCCAAAATCTGAAACACCCTGAAAAGAAGCAAGATCCATTTGAGATCTCAGACCTGAACACCATCAAGAAGACCATATAAAAGCAGCTAGCAGGAGTAAATGCCTCTACGCCTGCAACAAAAAGAATCCTATGATTGTTTGCAACCCTATTTCTGTGCTGGAATTATTCATCTTCGGATACATGTATGTATAGATCAATTCTGGACATAGTCACAGATACTACCATTGGATGCCTCTCAGCCATATAAGTTCCTACACTGGACTAGATAGTAACGACTACCTCTTGCTGGTCCAATGTCAGCCTAAATACCATGGGTTATAGACTCGCGACTTGGTGGGTGTAACATCTTTGTGAACATAATTGGGATTCTGATATCAGAAGCAGAGCAGCTGAATGGACGTCTACTTGGCACTGTGTATGGTGAGATGGGAAAGTACCTTCTGCAGAGCTTAAGTGGAAATTCCTGGAAGTAAGACAAACCAAGGCCTCAATTTCACAAAAGGCACCAAGCCTCATAGCAACAGGGTATTCGAAAATTCTAGCCCCACGGAGGGGATATGTGGTGTGTGATATTTCAATTCCTGGAGTATGGATTATATGGAAGTCAATTACCAGTGGATATACATGTGAGGTACACAACTGAGTGCATTTATTCTAGGTACCCAGATAATGGGAATAGGATCTAATCTACACTGGAGATGAACACTGAACCGCACACCAGGAGATAAAGAACTCTATTAATTACTTTAATTAAGAGTACCAACTGCTTTTTATATGTGTTTTTTCTATGCCATGGATTTATAAGGTCAGTAGTTTTTTTTTTTCAATTGAAGGATAGAACCAAATAGTAGTTATGTCTTGGTTAAATATTCTGACACCATCTCATTAATATTATTAAATATGAGAATTGTAACTGGTGTCAGAAACAAATGTTTTATATGTCTGGTTTTTATGAACTCATACCATGGTTTCTTTTTGTGTAAAAACCAATGGATGGTTCAATGGTGGTATAACCAATTATTGGTTGTTGGGTGGGGTGGGGGGGGGGAAGAGAGAGAGAGTACATGAATATGATTATACTGAGTTTGGGACAATGGGGTTGTCATATGGGATTGTACACCTATGTCATATTTCATGTGATTTTATACCTATGTCCTATGTCATGCAAAGCCCAGAACTGAATATGGCCATTATATGTTTGCATGTTACCTCTGAATTCAGTTTATTCTTGATCAGTATGTCCAAATGTTGATGTCTCCATCAATTGTGTTGATGTGTGTTCAACAGTGGTTGTTTCTATGTTGTAAACAATCAATATCCTCTAACACTATAGGACATTTATAAGGTGGTAAGTGGGAATTGAGAATTACTCATAAATACAGTTATGAACAGGAGTGAAGTATTATCCTTCTTGTGTTTGTGGTAGAATTCCATGATCACCTTGCATTCTAGCAGTGACCAGAGAATCAAACTTAAATCCCCTAGACACTGTTAACAAAATATTCTCTTAGATTAAAATCCACATCCCACAACAGAGTAGGTAGATATGTGAGATTTGGGGACCTGGTGGTTAGCTAAATGAGTGGGTGACTGATTGGGAAGGTAGATATGTGAGAGTGTGATAGAGTGTAGGTAGATAATGTGGGATGTTGAGGCCTGGTGGTTAGTTAGGACAAGTTGATGGGTGATTCAGCTGGTTGTTTGAAAATCTGGAGTTCGAAGGGTGGCTGGTGGGTTGACAGATATCTGAGTTTAGTCTGTATCTCTGGGGTTAAATTTAAAGAAACATATGGTATAGATGCTGCACTGGAACACCTTGTTGGGAAGACCTTCCGCTTCTCTAACAACACCAGCAATGTCATTATCACTGCAATATCATCTGTATAATAGTTTAGTTTTAGTTTAGTCGACGGATCATCACGGCACATGGGTGTAACCCATAAGTGCTCTGTTATACTCCTAACTCAAGCCTAAGTCCAGAGAATCTCAGCTCAGTACACAAACTCTGTAGCACCGGCGAGGATCCTGGAATACTTCGGGCAGATTTTTATCTCAAAAGGTTGCCCGGGCCGCACCGTTAGGCTACTCTTTTTTTATTTCCAACTGCCAAGTGATTTTTTTATGTGCACAACAATACACACGGGCGTAAATCTCACTACCCCGAGACCAGGGACATTTTTTTTACTAGAAGTCCACGTGAAAAATTCCTGGCCCTCATCGAGGCTTGAACCTGGGACCCCCAGCACTCGAGGCAGACACCATACCTTGAGACCACTCAGCCCCCTATATTCTGAACTAAACATATTTTGTTTAAAAACTGTTGTACATTAGCCAAGTTTCTTTTTCTTTTTTTATTAGCCAAGAAAAGATGACAAGTAAATAAGATTGTCCATATATTCCTTGCTTTGTTCCACACTTTATTTAACTCTGAATACATAAATAGTTACATTTAAGTACACATAATTTGAATGCTGAAATATTAATTCATTAATTGCTTACAGCCACTGCCTGTGTCACAGTAACCACTGTCTGTAACTTTTACAACCACAAGATATAATCACTCAAGAAAATAAACATTTCTGTTGACATGTTTTACAGTTCTGACCAACTGATTGATTAACAAGAATCAATATCATTGATCTTGTGGGACATACCTACATGTCTTTTCAGCCATTTCTGTTATTGCCTGTAGCCTTTTGGAGAAACAGAGGGGCAGCTTCAACTAGAACGCTGCTGGCCACAGAAATAAAGATGTAACAAGATGATTTAGGACAGCACACACAAGTGTCAGTTATGTCATTGTCAAGAGACGCCATGATGAGGACGTCAAGACGCAATCTGGCCACGAAAATTAAAAAAAAAATTTTCTTGTGCAATAATCCACCTAGCAAGTCCAATAGTCTAGCTTGTGCACTATTCTAACTAGCATGTCCAATAGTCTAGTTTGTGCACTAATCCACCTAGCAAGTCTAGCTTGTGCACTATTCTAACTAGCAAGTCCAATAGTCTAGCTTGTGCAGTATTCCACATAGCAAGTCTAATAGTCTAGCTTGTGCACTATTCTAACTAGCAAGTCCAATAGTCTAGCTTGTGCACTAATCTACCTAGCAAACCCACTAGTCTTTTATTCTAAGTCTACCATGTCTATCTAGAATATACACTAGTCTGGGATAGCAGCTGTGAAGCTGTACAGGCAGAAGAAAAATTCTAAAGATGCTGGGAATTGAACCCAAACCATTGTTTAGCAGGCATGGGCACTAACCACCTTACCACAGTGACTGGGCATTTTATAATTAATATGTTAATAATCTAAATAGGTGGGCAGAATAAATCAATAGCACATGACTGATGTGATTTGTCAGCAGTTATGTTTAGAGATCAAAATGTGCTGGAAATGAAATCTGACATTCACCAATTTGCAGTGCTTTTTCTCTGGGCTCAATTGGATCTATCAAGCTAAGGCTTGCATGTCAACAATCACCCTGTGGTACCCAGCATAGTGCCAATTTGATTAACTAACTGTTGGATGCACTGTTGACAACTGCACTTTGTAAGCCTAGTTGTGCAGTTAACACTGTCTTGTTCTCCAGCCTACAAGTATTCTGCTGACCAAACATTATTATCCTTTTGTTACTTTTATAGCTACAAGCAACAGGAAAGAGCTAAATAAGTTATGACCAATATGTAACACCATACATTTACATTGTACACATTATGTTGAAACTGCTAATTAAATATTGAGTAAACTGTGAGAACCAGCAGAACAGAACTTCCTACGATCACATTCTAGCCAATCTGTAACAATGTTGGCTAATGTGCAGAATTCCGTATTTAAAAAATGCTGGTGAATTTTCAGTAATTTTGACCAATCGTCAAACCTATTACTACAAATATTATTACCCACCTACAGAATTCCCTGTGAGTAAACTCTGACCAAACTACAGAATTTCTTGTAAGCTATTTCTGCAAACAAGAAAGTAATGACTGCAAAACCATATTTTAAAACAAAACAAATTGACAAACAATTCTGAAATAATTAAACTGAGTACATCATATTACAAAAATACCACCTTCTTGTTCCAAGTTCACAGTATTATGAAATGGTCCAAGAGGCTGTGTTCAAAAACAAACTTACAAACTTCTCTGATGTTTCCTTGTGTCTACAGTCACTGAGGCAACAACTCCCAACATTCCTTTCCCATAAATATTCACCAACATGGTTAAAACATGACCAACTTCCCATTCCAATTTCACATTCGTCTCACCGCTCTAGGAAGTTAATTTACAAACACTTCATTTGCTCTTCACCCTCAACTGGGGTAGAGGCCTGAAGCAACTCACTCAAAGCCGTCTTATCCTGAGCTATCTCATGCAGCTCCGCCCATGTCCTCCCTATAGCATTCATTTCTGTCTCTACTTCTCTTCTCTAGGTGTTGTTGGGTCTTCTATTTCTTTTACCTTGTACAAATACTACACACCAATAATTTATTTTCATTTAAAACTGGCATGTTTTCAACATTCCCCAGAATTTCAAAAGCACAAATTTTACTTCCCATTATGCCTTACTTTATTATTCCTCTGTTAAATACATTCTAAATTTTTTGCAACCATTTCCCAAACTATGTCCCTAAAATTCAGTGACCCCCTCATAAAGCTACATAACAGCAGAACCTGATAAGTTTGACATTGAGCATTACATGGTCTGAAACTTGGTCCAAAAAAAAAAAAGGTATCTCCCAAAACCAAAAACTGCTGCTTGTTATGCTCTCCATACAGCAAGCAGTTAGAACAATATAACATTTTGTAGGAAAAATGTTAACACTGAAAAGACACAATATGACCTGAAAAACTAAATCAGCAAGCTTAATCTTCATGCTATAATCCGGAGGGCAAAACCCATCTACATACAACAAGCTGTGACACAAGTTACAGGGGGGAAATTAACTTATTTATACACAGAAGCCTAAGCGAAGATTTAAAAAAATGGCAAAAATTAGTTCTTGTTACACAGAACAAAAACCAGCAACACCCAAAGAAATCAATTATATAACAAACAATACATAGGAACATTATTACCCAACAATATAAGTCTACAATATAAGACACATGAGTATGAATGATAACAGCACTGTACACATTCATTACAAATAAAGGCTGCCTTGGTGGTGCTATATTTGCAGTGAAAACTGCAAATATAGCAAATATTCCCTGTATATTATTTAAACAATCAATCAATCAATCATGAGCCATGCCGGATAGCGTTGGCGGTCATGACTCGCCATTTCACTCGATCACCAGTGTCGTGGAATCAGCTCAGTGTTATCTCATCCATGCCATGTGGCCAAGCCATCCAGGTATTTTCCTCTCGGTCTGTACCCTTCGATCTTGCCAGTTGTCATCAAGTTCTCCAATCCATTTCTTCTCATAACATGTCCAAAAAATTGTGACTGTCTACGTCTAATTTCTCTAATCAGTTTACGATGTTCATTTGTCTCCTGTAGTACTTGGTCATTGGTTTGTCTGTCTGTCCATGGTATTCTTTGCATTTTCCTCAGAAACCCCATTTCTGCAGCCATCAGATGTTTTTCAGCTTGACTGCTCATTGTCCAAGTTTCACATCCAAACAAAAGAACAGGCTCTATGTATCCCCTCAACACTCTTTTTCTCGTTTCAATATTTAAACAATACTTGCCGACAATAAATGTTATTTACTGTTTTCAGGGGCAGTGAATTTTTTAAACAAATAATTTCAAAAGCAAAGCGCACAATTTACATCACCAATTTACTGCTGGCAGGGGGAGAAAACCTATTTGCAAGAGAGCGAACTAAGTTAAAGAAAATGAATAGTTCTTTTCTTAACCCATTAACTACTAGATAAATTAGACACACCATGGTGGTATAAATCCCCTTTGTCAACTAGGTGTGTCTATAATTTCAGCAAATAGTTTTAAAACAGTTTTCAGTAGATTTGTATAATACATTATCATAATGTGACCCTTAGCCCTGAGTCTGAATCCCCCAAGAGGGGATGTTTTTAAAAACTGGCCTCAACTTCCAAGTCAACCTGGTCTAAAACCGGTGACAGGAAGTGTTGTGGGAAGTAAAGGCGGCTGGTGTGACACCGACCATACCTTCCCCAAGTCTTGATTGGCCTATACAAATATGGGAACTAGAACCATGTTCCCATATGTCTCAAGGCATGAACAAGAATCCTCGACTTTTTATAGTGTGAAGGATCGTTTCCTGTGATATAAAAAAAAAAAAGAAGATATTTGTCATTCAATTTCTGTCTGTGTGAAGTTTATTACCGCCATGGCTTATCATAGTTAAGGAGTTAACAAACAATTCCAGGCTGTGAATAAAGTAGGGAATTGTTAACACCAAACTCATTTATATTTACAAGAATCACTGAAACAGTATGAAAACTTCAGCTTCCTTAGAATTCAAGTTCACACAATGTGGTCACTTGGCTTCGGATTGCTAAAAAGAACATGTACATGTGAGAGCTGGCTACGTGCATAATGACATATGCAGGCCAGGACCCGTGTGGTGTATCTTTAATTTGGAGTTGACCAATCAATGATATTAGTTTTAAAAACTCTATAGTAAAACAACCAGTAACTTAGTTGTTTTGTAGCTGTAGTGGTTACAAGCATAAAGTTATATTAAAGAAAAATATAGACAGTATATACAACTACTAGAGTTGACCCAGAACACCAAGTGCCGAGATTTGTAGAGAGACAAACACCTATGTTAGAGGGCAGGACATATGATGCTGAGACAGCTGTATAATAAGAAAATAATAGTAGTAAATAAATTAGTAAAGAAAGCCACACTGAGTCAGAAAATAATGGACATGATTAGTAAACTAAAGAAAGGAAAACCAAACATTAACAGAAAAAAATCAGGAGCCAGTGTGAAAATACTTAGCAAAGTTTATCAACAGAGCATACGACCACACCTGGAATATGGGTCAACTACTTGGTGTTCAGCATCAAAAATCACACTAAAAGAGCTGGACAAGGTGAAAAATCAATATTACAGTTCATCCTCGATGGAAGCGGCAGCCACTAGAAAACCAGCAACCACACACTACTATATTAGAAGTCGAGATGATCAAATTCATTGCCCTGGGATTTATCATATAGCTCAGTCCCTTTCGGCAGGGCAGCCCGATGAAAGCATTGCACAAAGCACGAACGCTAGCTCCATAGACGACTCCCAGGAGAAAAATGCACCCGTGAACCGAAAAAGCAATCCAGTCAGTCAATTTCAGGCTGACCACAATCGTTCTCTGAACATGCAGTTCATGCTACAACAACCGCAGACAGATGTCAAAATATTCCAAACAAAATTCACAGCTCACAATGTCATGCCACACAACTCAGTATCAGGCCGACGGAACCATTCTCCAGTATGTTCTCATGACAATGTGTTCCACACAGCATCACACAATGTGAATAACCTCGTCACTGTAATTTCGGTCACAACAAAGTAAACTTTCTGAACGGCTCTGATATTTAAGAGCCCTCAGTCGTTTGTAAAATAGCAAAGAAAAAATTATAAACAAAATTCCTGTGGGCGCAACGATATATGTTAAAATTGAAACAACATTATGGTGATTGAACTTGAACCAGCCAATAAGGGTTATCTCGACCACGAACAAAAACATTCCAAAGACGGTCGATAAAATCCATGCAACGTTGACACATATCCAGCATATCATGTAGGATCCTGTTGTCTTCCGCATAAGGGAGAATACAGGCACCAATCATTAATGCCAGGAAGTGGAGAGCGACTAGCAGAGCTGTACATAATATGAAGACGGTCAACATAAGGGAGAATACAGGCACCAATCATTAATGCCAGGAAGTGGAGAGCGACTAGCAGAGCTGTACATAATATGAAGACGGTCAACATAAGGGAGAATACAGGCACCAATCATTAATGCCAGGAAGTGGAGAGCGACTAGCAGAGCTGTACATAATATGAAGACGGTCAACATAAGGGAGAATACAGGCACCAATCATTAATGCCAGGAAGTGGAGAGCGACTAGCAGAGCTGTACATAATATGAAGACGGTCAACATAAGGGAGAATACAGGCACCAATCATTAATGCCAGGAAGTGGAGAGCGACTAGCAGAGCTGTACATAATATGAAGACGGTCAACATAAGGGAGAATACAGGCACCAATCATTAATGCCAGGAAGTGGAGAGCGACTAGCAGAGCTGTACATAATATGAAGACGGTCAACATAAGGGAGAATACAGGCACCAATCATTAATGCCAGGAAGTGGAGAGCGACTAGCAGAGCTGTACATAATATGAAGACGGTCAACATAAGGGAGAATACAGGCACCAATCATTAATGCCAGGAAGTGGAGAGCGACTAGCAGAGCTGTACATAATATGAAGACGGTCAACATAAGGGAGAATACAGGCACCAATCATTAATGCCAGGAAGTGGAGAGCGACGACTAGCAGAGCTGTACATAATATGAGACGGTCAACATAAGGGAGAATACAGGCACCAATCATTAATGCCAGGAAGTGGAGAGCGACTAGCAGAGCTGCACATAATATGAAGACGGTCAACATAAGGGAGAATACAGGCACCAATCATTAATGCTAGGAAGTGGAGAGCGACTAGCAGAGCTGCACATAATATGAAGACGGTCAACATAAGGGAGAATACAGGCACCAATCATTAATGCTAGGAAGTGGAGAGCGACTAGCAGAGCTGTACATCATATGAAGACGGTCAACATAAGGGAGAATACAGGCACCAATCATTAATGCCAGGAAGTGGAGAGCGACTAGCAGAGCTGTACATCATATGAAGACGGTCAGCAACAGTTCAGCAACTGCTTCCTTGCTGTTCTTTTCCCCATTGCCAGCTGCTGGGTCACTGTCTTTGGTGATCACCACCATGGTCACCTGAAGATTACAACAACAAAGGAGCACAATTGAATGGCAAAAATATGAAAATAATTGAAACACAGGGGGGAAAATAAACAAATAAATAAGAAAACATCCACATACAAAAGTATAATAAAATAAAAATAAGTATACTTACGACACAACAAATGACGCTTCAATTTTACAAATCTTTATCAGGAATGGAACAACACAAACAGATCTAAAGACAAACATGATCAGCAGTACTAGACTACAAAGAAAGGATATACACAAACTTGGAAATCATGTGACAAGAGAATCTATAATCAAATAGATCACATTTTAATCAACAGAAATGCATCAAACATACAACAAGTTAGAAGTTATAGAGGAGCTGAGTACCACAGCGACCACTTCCTCGTTGGAGCAAAATTTTAAATAAAACTTAAGAGAGCTTTCTATACTAAATTACAAAGATTACACCCAACATATAACAGAGAAAAACTACAAGAAATTACAGTCAAAGAGAAATTTACAGATGAAATAAAATGTACACTTGAAACTCTGCAAAACCCGTTGGAGGAAAGCGTTGACCAAACTTGGTTGTCTTCTTCTTCTCTTCTTCGTTCATCCGGAGTTTTTTTTCCGGACGCGATTGCATTGTGCCTGTTTACAGCAAAGCTGCGTTCTTGCGTGGTTAGGCCGACACATCCGACTTCTGCGGGCATTTGTTGACCGGGTTAATCTTCCCGGGAAACTTGGTTGAACATCAAGAATACAATTCAATCTACCACAGAAGAATATCTCGGTATGTTATCCACGCATAGAAAGAACAGATGGTTCAATCAAAAATGTGAAGAAGCAGTCATTAGGAAAAAGAATGCCAGACATTTATGGTTAAATGACATCAACAACATCCAAAAGGAAGAGCAATATAGAAATGAATGTAAAGAGGCTACAAAAATAGTTCGACAGCAGAAGCGAGAATATATGAGTAATATAATCAAAGATATGGAAACTAATCACCAGAAAAATGAATCCAGAAAGTTTTTTAAAGAACTGAAGTCAATGAAACGAGGGCACCAACACAACACATATGGTTTAAAAGACAAAAATGGGAATATGATAAATACCAATGAGGAATTGTGTAACACATGGAAAGAATATTTTGTTGAATTACTAAATTGAGAAGCTCCAAGTAACACTTTCCTACAGGATGAGGTTCTAACGTGTGAACCACAAATTGAAGAACCTGCATTTGAAGAAATCCTATATGTAATCACACGACTTAAAAACAATAAGGCAACTGGGCTGATGGAATTGCTGCTGAATTTACAAAGGCAGGTGGCCATGCATTACATCTAAAGCTATACAAACTAATAATAAAAATCTGGAGGACAGAAGAATTACCCCATGACTGGAAAGAGTCATTATTGATACCTATCTTTAAGAAAGAATGTGAAAATTATAGAGGAATATCACTACTGTCCACAAGCTATAAGATACTATCCGTGGTATTACTAAATAGACTAAAACCATATTCAGAAGACATATTAGGTGACTACCAGGTGGGTTTTAGACAAAACAGATCAACAATAGATCAGATATTTATCTTACGACAAATAGCCAAGAAAAAATGGGAATATAAAAGAGATCATAACATTTTTGTGGATTTTAAAAAGGCTTATGATAGTGTCCATAGGAATAGTCTATGGAATGCTATGCAGGAATTTGGAATACCAAGGAAGTTAACATGACCAGACTATGCATGGAAGATACTTATAATATAGTAACATATAAAGGCAGGAAATCAGACCTTTTCCAAATAACATCTGGCTTGAAACAGGGTGATGCACTATCGCCGCTACTCTTCAATCTGGCTCTAGAGAAAGTTGTAAGGAAGGTAAAGGAGGAATGTGATATTGAAGGAACATCCAAGCTGCTTGGTTATGCAGATGATATAGATATTATAGGAGAAAATGAACAAAAGACATTGGAAATGTTGACTCACTTAAAGGAAAAAGCCCAACAGATGGGGCTGGTTATCAACCAAGATAAGACAGAATATATGGTAATTTCAAGAGACGGAATGGCTAAAAACTCTGGCCACATACAAATAGATAATATGACCATTAAAAGAACGGAAACATACAAATACCTGGGTACAATCTTCAACTGCTCCAACATCATAAGGGAAGAAATACAAACTAGAATCAATTCTGGAAATAAGATATACTATGCACTACAACATCTACTAAAATCAAAGGCGCTATCTCGTAACACCAAAATCACAATATACAAAACACTGATCAGACCAGTTGTGCTGTATGGCTCTGAAACCTGGAGTACAACGAAAGGAGACGAAGCCTTGCTACAAACCTTTGAGAACAAAGTTTAAGACGCATCTTTGGACCCATTAGGGATACACAAAGGGAGAGTGGAAAAGAAGAAGTAACAAAGACATTTATTATCTGTTTAAGTCCCCGCTAATCACTGGTATCATGAAGGCTAATAGACTACAATGGCTGGGGCATATAGAAAGAATGGAAGATAATAGGGAAACAAAACTTGCTTACACTCAGGAAATAAATGACCATAGACCCCGAGGTAGACCAAGAAGACGGTGGAGAGATAATATATATACAGACCTACAAGCACTTGGAATCAACGACTGGCAAGAGAAGGTCAACCAGAGAGACGAATGGAGACAGATTGTATCTGCAGCAAAGAACCTCAATGGCTCGGAACGCTGAAGAAGAAGAAAACAACTCCATCATTGTTAGGAAGGCAGCACAAAAGTTGAGTTAAGTTCAGTTGTGAAAGGTGCCAAATAATAAAATGCATTGCGAAAGGTGTGCAAACAGTTAGATATAGTTATATAGTGGGAAGTTAGCAGAGTTATGCAGTGGAAAAAAAAACCCTGTGTATTCTGAGAAATGAATGACATTTTGAAGGAGGAACGCAAAGGCAAGATTGAAAAGTTCAGGTGTCAAGAGTTAGATTCAGAAGTTACCTGATCACAGTCTCAGCACCGGGCTGAGCATTTTTGTAAGGGCTATTGGCAACTGATGACACCACACCCCTCACTGATCTCTTGGGTAGTGAGACTGGATACCTAACCTTTTTGAATAAGGGTTAAAAACAGGAGATTCCTCGTGCAAATAGAACACGTTAAAAATCCCACTACATTTGGAAAGAGTAGGCTATAAATGACCAAAATACCCTAAGAACATTAAAAGGTTCAGCCTACAGTACAGGAGTGTGTGTATCAGGTAACTTATCATTAAAAATGTTTCCAAGTTGTTCTTACAACAAATATGTGAACACCATACAGTAAACACAACACTTGGTTTGGTTAATGATCATCGTCACAGTATTCATGTCATCACAAGTGATCCAGTCTCCACATGCAGATGACACTTGAGGCATCTCATCACAGTACATGAACTTTGTAGCAACAGCCAGCATGCACTACATTCAGGGAACAGAAAGATCCTGAGAACACCCCAGAATCTATTTCTTTCAAGAGAAGAAATTGAACATATCACAAAATGTGAATATCTTGGCCCCATAGTAAGCAACAATGCCGACTGTCCAAAAGACGTCAAGACGCAGGCTGGCCACAGAAATAAAGATGTAACAAGATGACGATTTAGGAATAAAGATGTAACAAGATGATGATTTAGGAATAAAGATGTAACAAGATGATGATTTAGGAATAAAGATGTAACAAGATGATGATTTAGGAACAGAGATGTAACAAGATGATGATTTAGGAACAGAGATGTAACAAGATGATTTAGGAATAAAGATGTAACAAGATGATGATTTAGGACAGCACACAGGTATGTCACTGTCAAGAGACTCCATGATAAGGACAGTAGATACATTACAACAGTAATTTTTAAAGCTACCAGAATCTGTGCCCAGGGGGTCACATTTATGACTTCAGATGACCTCCAGGTTCTGTTTTTAAGTACTTAACTGGTCCTCTGGAGTGAACTAGGCAGGCTGAGAGAGGGATCATGCTGCATGGGCATCACATAGTCTCTATATTTTAGCCCAGGCTTTGTGCTATGGAGAGGCAATAACCCCATCCCTGGTCTTAACCGGTCTCGGAATCAAAGCGAGAGGCAACTGTTACAGGTTATAAGTCCCTGTCAATTGGCATAGACAAGGGGCGCCATGCGTTGCCTCTGACACCTACAGGTGTCACTGATCAGCTACCGCCCGCCTCAAGCTGGGTATCCCCTGGCCAATTGGGTGCTGATCCGCCACAGCTTGTCTGCTTCAATAGGTGCTTGGGGCTAGGACAAAATCTGAATCGCAGGCTGTAAACCCAATGCACAAGGTACTAATAAAAAAAAAATAAAAACCTCAAGCTACAGCTTGCAAACCTGGAACGCAAGAACCATGTGTCCAGGATTTTCCACTGACTTGACAAATATTGACGGTGTGAGAAAAACGGCTGTGATTGATGCCGAACTTAATCGTCTTAACATTGATATTGCTGGAATGCAGTAGACTCACCTCGCTGAGGAAGGGTCACTCAGGGAAAACAATTACACCTTTTTTGGAAGGGTAGAGGGCAGGCAGAAAAAAGGCAACATGGTGTGGGCTTTGCAGTGAAGAATTCACTACTGGGAATGATTGATATCCCAGCTGGAGGTAATGAAAGACTATTATCACTGCGCTTGGCAACCTCTTGTAGTTTTGCCACCATAACCACTGTATATGCACCGACACACTCTGATGATGTGAAGGATATATTCTATGAGGAGCTAGACTCTGATCAAGGCAGTTCCAAAATCCGACTAAATTTATATCCTCAGTGATTTCAATGCTCGTTTGGGCAAGGACTCGAGTTCATGGCCAGTGTGCCTTAGAAAATACAACATCGGTCGCATGAATGAAAATGGGCAACGGCTGCTGGAGCATTGCACCAGAAATGACCTATGCATTACAAACTCCTTTTTTTTAAACAAAAGAGCTGCCTAAGGTCACATGGAAACATCCAAGATCCGGCCATTGGCATCAGCTGGACTTCGTTATCACACGGAGACAACATCTGAACCATACATCATTAACTCGAAGTTACCACAGTGCTGACTGTGATACAGATCATTCTTTGGTTGTTGCAAGGGTTAGACTGAGACCAAAGAGAATCTACACAGCTAAACACAAGTCTAGCCCCAGGATTAATATTATTAACACTCACGATCCTGGAAAGTGCTTTGAATTTCAACAGCAACTTGAGGACGCTTTCAATGATACATCAGAAAATTGTATAGTAAATGATAAATGGAGTAAACTTGAGGAAACTTTATAAAACAGCGGTAGGGGTTTATGACACTGTGGATCATAAGAGGCAGGATTGGTTTGCGGCAAACAGTCAGATACTGCAGCCCTTTATTGATAAAAAGAAGATAGCTCTCTTAAGAAACAAGGAAAGAACAATGCGTAACACTCTGAGTGAGCTGAAGCAAGCTAGGAAGGATGTGCAAAAGGCTGCCAGGCAGTGTGCGAATGACTACTGGATCAAGTTATATGGGTCCATTCAAAACACAAGTGATAAGGGAAACATCAGAAGCATGTATGAAGGGATCAAGAAAGCCTGTGGTCCAATGATCAAAAGAAGTGCACCGCTGAAAACCTTGACTGGAGAAATCATCACTGATAAGAAACAGCAGATGGACAGATGGGTAGAGCACTATTTGGAGCTTTACTCAAGTGAGACCAAACTAGCGGATGATGCCCTCAACGCCATAGAGGCCCTGCCAACTCTTGACCACCTGGACACACTTCCCACCATAACAGACGTTAAGTGTGCTATAAATGAACTAGCGTCTGGCAAGGCTCCAGGTAGAGGATGGGATTCCAATAGAGGTAATCAGGAGTGGGCAAGACACACTCACTCTACAGATCCACCAGCTAATAGAGCTATGCTGACGAGAAGGACAAGTCCCACAGGATTTCAAAGATTCAAGCATCATAACACTGTACAAGAACAAGGGCGATCGGAGCGACTGTAAAAACTATAGGGGTATCTCACTTCTGTGTATTGTTGGGAAAGTATTTGCCAGTATTGTTCTGTGCAGACTTCAAGTCCTGGGAGTTCAAGTCTACCCCGAATCACAGTGTGGCTTCTGACAGAACCGGTCTACCATTGATATATTCTCATTGTGACAAATGCAAGAAAATTCCGGGAACAAAATCAACCACTGTTTATTGCCTTCATCAAACTCACAAAACCATTTGATTTGGTCAGTCGTGAGGGTCTGTTCAAAGCACTAAAGAAGATTGGCTGCCCACCAACTCTTCTGTCCATTGTGGAATCGTTCCACACAGGCATGAAGGGTATAATCGAGTTTGATAGTGCAACTTCAGAAGAGTTTGAAATCAAGAGTGGAGTTAAGCAAGGCTGTGTACTAGCTCCCACCCTCTTTGGAATATACTTTTCCCTTCTACTGAAATATGCCTTTCATGATCAGGATGCCGGTATATACATTCACTCATGCTCAGATGGTGGCCTCTATGTTGCTAAAGATTGAAGGCCAAATCCAAAATTAAGAGGGTACTGATCACAGAGGTGCTTTTTGCGGATATTGCTGCAATTATGACCCACTCTTAGGAAGAATTAGAACACTACAATCTGCATTCCCCAATGCTTGTTCTGAATTTGGTTACCAATTAACAAAAAGAAGAGGCAGATTATGTCACAAGGTGCACATGGGGTACCATCAATCTTTATTGACACCGAACTGGAGACAGTAGACCATTTATATATCTAGGATCAGAGGTAAATAGCAAATTATCCCTAGGTCAGGAAATCAACATCAGGATTGGTAAGGCAGCAACACCAATGAACATGTTAGCAAAATGAGTCTGGGAGAACAGGAAGCTTACTGCCAAAACAAAAGTCCTCATCTACCAAGCCTGTGTCCTTAGTACTCTTCTTTATGGCAGTGAAACCTGGACAACTTACTCACACCAAGAGAAACGTTTAAACAGCTTTCATATGTGGTGTCTGCGAAGAATACTTGGTATTAAGTGGCAAGACAAAATCACAAATACTGAAGTATTGGAAAGATCAGGTTGTGTGACGGTGTATTCCATGCTCAGTTTTCGTAGACTTAGATGGATAGGACACGTTAGGAGGATGGATGATGGCAGAATACCAAAGGAAATCTTTTTTGGTGAATTACAGATGGGTGGGAGATCTCAGGGTCAGCCTCTACTATGGTACAAAGATGTGTGTAAGCAGGACATGATTGATACAGGCATTGATAATGCACATTGGGAGCAAGTCGCCGCTAAATGTGTTGCATGGAGGGCAACTATCAGAAATGGAATAAAGACAAAAGACACTGGGCAAACATTTGCAGCACAAATTGCCCTTAGCCACACTTGCCACTGCCGTGGGTCATAGTTATTAAGCCTTTTTGAAGCACAATGAACCAAACTATCGTCTGTCAAGACGGAATGGTGCCAATGATAATAAAGATGAACAGTATATTCGATTTAATAATGAAGGACCGCCAATTTTGAAGATGGAGGTTCAAAATGTTCTTTAACATGAAAGCTGGCAGATAACATCACAACAGAAATGATTAAAGCTTTAGAAGAATATGGAATAGATCAAGTCACCAAATTGCTTAATACATTATATGATACTGGAGAAATACCTTCTGAATGTAATTGTAATGTAAATGTAATTCTATATTTACTTAAGGATGCTTGAAGATCTACAAACTGATGGAAAAGACCTTAGACTTGTAAAAAACATATATTGGAAACAACAAGCTGCCATCAGAATTGAGAACGATGTAGGTCCAATATCAACCTATTTAAAGAGGTGTGAGACAGGGATGTGTACTGTCTCCAGATCTTTTTTCCCTGTACAGTGAGAATATTTTCAGAAATATAGAAGATATGGAAGGAATCAACATTGGGGGACGATATATCAATAACATTAGATATGCAGATGATACAGTCTTGATTGCAGACAATGAACAACATTGGCGTGCAGGGCGTGCAACATTTAGTAGATGCGGTTGTTGCACACAGTGAACAACTAGGGTAAGAAGAGACAGATTATGGTCATCACTAGGAAATACCACAATGTGATATACAAGTAGATGCGGTTGTTGCACACAGTGAACAACTAGGGTTAGAACTGAATAGTAAGAAGACACAGATTATGGTCATCACTAGGAAATACCACAATGTGATATACAAGTAAATGGGCATATTCTTAGGCAAGTGAATCAATATAGTTATCTCGGAACAGTCATAACATCTGATGGGAGATTCCTCGAAGAGTTTAGAACAAGAATTGTCATTGCGAAGGTAGCCTTTTGCAAGATGGAAAACATACTGACCAATAAAAATATATCAATTGAAACGAGAAAAAGAGTGTTGAAGTGCTACATAAAACCTATACTTTTGTATGGATGTGAAGCGTGGACAATGAGCAGCCAAGCTGAAAAACATCTGATGGCTGAGGAAATGTGGTTTCTGAGGAAAATACAAAGAATACCATGGACAGACAGAAAAACCAATGAACAAGCCCTTTAAGAAACAAATGAAATAAACTGATTAGAGTCATTAGACATAGACAGTCAAAATTTTTTGGACATGTTATGAGAAGAAATGGATTGAAGAACTTAGTGACAACTGGCAAGATCAAAGGGAAGAGACCAAGGGGAAGACCAAGAAGTAAATACCTGAATGGCTTGGCCGCATGGCATGGCCAAGACAGGAATACGGAGCTGATCCACGACTCTGGTGATCGAGTGAGATGGCAGAATTTGACCGCCCACGCTTATCGGTATGGCACATGATGGATATTTACTGCAATCCCAAAGAAATCAGGAGCCTTTGATTTTGAATGTGATCAACACAGAACAATTAGTATAATGAGTCACATCACGAAGATTTTGCTATGAATTATCATGCAAAGAGTGAGGAAGAAAATACAACCTGAAATAGGGGAAGAACAATGTGGGTTTGTAGAAGGAAAGGGGACAGTAAGTGCTGTTAACAAGGATTGCCATAGCAAAAGCAGCCTTTGGCAAAAATGAAAAACATTCTGACCAATAAAAAGATGTCTATTGAAATGAGAAAAAGAGTGTTGAGGGGATACATAGAGCCTGTTACTTTTATATGGATGTGAAACTTGGACAATGTGCAAGCCAAGCTGAAAAACATCTGATGGCTGCAGAAATGTGGTTTCTGAGGAAAATGCAAAGAATACCATGGACAGACAGACAAAAACCAATGACCAAGTACTACAGGAGACAAATGACAATCGTAAATTGATTAGACTTAGAGAAATTAGACGTAGACAGTCAAACATTTTTTGGACATGTTATGAGAAGAAATGGATTGGAGAACTAAAGAACTTAGTGACAACTGGCAAGATCGAAGAGAATAGAGACAGACCATGAGGAAGACAGAGAGGAAAATACCTGGATGGCTTGGCCACATGGCATGGACGAGACAGGAACATCTGAGCTGATCCACGACTCTGGTAATCGAGTGAAATGGCGAGTCATGACCGCCCACGCTTTCCGGCATGGCACATGATTGATCCATTGATCCCTTGCAGGCTTTGCAGTCAACACTGACAACGCCAACATTTTTCAGCTGCTGTTGATGTTAGGCAAATGTTACGTTCAGTAGTTTGCCATTGCTTTCTGAACGACTGGCTCCCATAGTCATAATATTAATACCAACATAACACAACGCGACACCGACACGGTCTAATAATTAACTAATAATAGTAATAATAATAATAATAATAATAATAATAATAATAATAATAATATATGCTTACCAATCCAAAACCAGTCAATAAGCTTGATATTCTGCCTATTAGCTCAAGTTTTACCTTCGTCTCCGAAAGAGCAGTGTTTTGATCTGTACGAGACATAATGTCGATGTAGTGATGTACTTGAATGAGCTGAGCAACTAACTTTGTAAACTTTCGAGCGTGGAAATAGATCCGAAACCGGAAACCGCGCCTGCGCAGAAAGATCCATTGCGTCCATGAAACGACCAATCAATCATGCTTTTGACATCATTCATTCATTCGATTATCACGTGACAATAACAAACTGATTTATTTGGTTGTTTCGGGATCAGACAGAGCGCAACTGACTAGCAGTGTTGCCATTTTGACACTTTTCGCACCAAATTTAGTGCTTTTTCAAGGTCATTTAATGCCCAAACTCTGCATTTAGCGCGGCCGAGCGAATTTGGAGCTTCACAATATTTTTGGGTGCTTTTTTGGGGGTGGGTAAAAATTACTCTAAAAATAATTTTGGGAACACTAAAAAGCCGAATTTGAACTGAAGCGAGGGAGTAAAACAGTCTTAGTACATTTTTTTTAGCATATCCTTTACAGGACCTCGCTGTCAACACCAGTATCTTGCAGCTGTATGTTGATTTCTTGGCAAGAAATAAAATGGCTCAGTAGTTTGCCATTGCTTTCTGAGCGGCCGGCTCACATACCCCGTAAGTTACCGATGCGATTCGAATCACTGCTGATTCTCACCGTCATCACGTTACCGACGAGAGTATACGTCGAGATTACGGAGAAAAATCATAACCTCTAAGCCACGAAGCCGGCCTTAGTACATTACCGCGCAATATTAACGTAATTTAACTCCCTTTAATACCATTTAGTTGAAGTGAGTGACTGCAACGCGCAGGCAATATGCAGTGCGTTAAAAGACTGTTTAAACAAGAATGGACTTGAGTTGCAAAGACTAGTTGCACTCGGCACTGACAATGCATCTGTCATGAAGGTGTAAACAATGGAGTATATATATATATATATATATATATATATATATATATATATATATATATATATATATATATATATATATATATATTAATGTTGCATATCCCTTACATGACGTTGCAGTCAACACCAGCATTTTTCAGCTGCTGTTGGTGTACTAGACAAGTTTTACGTTCAGTAATTTGCCATTGCTTTCTGAACGACCGGCTCCCATACAAACATGTTATAACACAACACGGCCTAAGGAGTATATACAAAATTAAAATCCGAAGTTCCTCATCTGGTACTAGTTAGGTGTGTATGTCATTCCCTTCAGCTGGCAGTGTCACAGGCAGCAGCTGCTTGTCTGCCCGGGAACATAGAGTTCATGTTTAGAGAAATATATAACTGGTTTTCTCACTCAAGTCTTCGTCAAGCAAAGTACAGGGAGCTTTTTGCTTCAATAAATGGTGGACAACATCCGCTGAAAGTTGTTCAATTAAGCCAAACACGATGGATGCCCATTCAATCTGCCATTGTGAGAATATTGCAGCAGTGGGTCGAGCTCAGAACTCATTTTGATATAGCAAGAGTCAACGAGCGCTGTTATACAGCAGAACTTCTAAATTCTATGGTTAGCGACATGAAAAACTATGTGTATCTCATATTTCTCAAGCATATTCTCGGAGATGTTAAAGTGTGAATAAGAAATTCAAAGCAGATATACAGGATCCAACACAACTACTCAGCGATCTTGTCCAACTTACTGATTCTATCAGTTCAAAGATTGCTATTCCTGGGGAAAAAATAACAGAAAGTGATGTGTCAACGTGTTAGATAGGACATAGATAGGACAGGAGACAGAATAAGGGGTAAGGACAGATAGGACGTAGATAAGGACTTCTACTAGGGAGTAGATAGAATAGAGACAGACCGCAGGGATAACTTAGAACAGTTATAAGACAGGGCGTAGATGAGGACACGGACGTGTCATATCTAGGACATTAGCGGGACTAACCCCGAGTATGGGGCCGGGGATGCTAGTTCACGGGACAACACGCGTAAACAGAGTTAGCAGTAGGACAACCCAAGGTTGACACAGACAGGACTACTGTACTACGTGACGAGTGAGACAGCACGAGGTTTTGCTGACCGCACGAAGTTTAGAACGACAAGGGCAGCGACTGGACTGAGGTTATTCAGACAGGACCCGACAGTCTTCCAGACAGGACGTGTGATTGTTTTCCGAAAGCCAATGTGTAGTTTACAAGAGCGCATGTTATAATTCGCGAGTGTGAGATTGTATTTGAGTATGTACGGGTTGTTGTGAGGAAAGGCGACATGTATATTTCAGCAGGCCATTACCGCCTGATCTTGTGTATGTAAAGATAGCAGGTTCGGCTGCAATAAAATAGATTGTCCATTCACACATGACGTGTCGTTAAGGTGTGAATGAAGTGGAGCCTGGGTGCAATTTGAGTTGTTGACAGGCAGCCCAACGTGGTGTCAAGAAGTTCGAATGAATTCACAGCTTGCATGAATGACCAAACAAGAATGTTTAAATGCAATTATGACGAATGTTTCAGATCAGAAAGGAAGAGCGAAATAAGCAAGTTGTACGTGAGTGAATAGTTCACAGAACTGAAAGAAAGATTAAGAGTGTGCACAAAGTGTTAAAACGCATGAAATTGTGATCACTATATTATGTAAATTATGTGCACAGATACGTTTCAGTTGATGTCCAAGCCAGTGAAGACTACACAACACAGACAACACGACAACAGACACGACGACAGACACATATAATATTAATAATATTTCGTATTTCAGCGATTCCTGTCGGAAGAGACTACGAGACAGACAATTTGTACATTGTATTATCAATATCTTCGTTGAGTATTAATTGTTTTTGCTCTACAAACCAGAGAGCGGATTGAGCGTGTTTCTAACATCCAGTGTGTGTGACAAGGAAGATCCTATAGATAACTCCGAAAAGCTGCATGAAAAGCTGAAATTTTCAAGACTTCAGATAAGTATCCTAGTGTTTTGACCTTGTGGATTAATGCAGCATCTTTGTTTTTGATTTTCTGAATGCTGTAAATTGCCTACTGTATTATTGTTCAACTTTATGAATTGTCATCTGTATTATTACTGAACAGTATAAAAGCTACTCGTGTGTAAGATAACTGGTAACAATGTCAACATTAAAGGAATGTATAGATGCTGGAAAAGATCTAGGGTTTAGTGGAGACAAATTAGAACTTAGAAATTAGAGTACAAGGAATATATGGATAATAAAGCAGCTGCAGAGAAAGAGGAGAGAGTACAGGAACGAGCTCATACAAAAGAGCTAGCAGAGCTAGCGGAAGCTAACAAGTTAAAACAGCTAGAGTTGGCTGAAGCCACCAAACTGAAGGAGCTAGCAGATGCCACCAAACTGAAAGAGTTGGCGGAAGCGAATAAACTTAAACAGCTAGAAATTGAGGCACAGACCCAGTTAAAAATGAAGGAACTGGAGGTAGAGTCCCATGTGCACATTGCAGCTACTAAGTTGAAAAGTAGGGAAGAGAAAAATAAGTACAGCAAATACAAAGACATAGTAAAATCCTTTTGCCAAGGGGATTCAATTTCTGCTTGAACCGAGAATGTAGAGTTTCAGTTAAAGTTCCAAGAAATACCAAGGGAACACTGGGCCATGATATACATGAAGAACTTGTCCGGGGAGCCCTTAAATGTAATAGAGTCTATTCCCCAAGAACTAAGGAATGACTACGATTATATTCACCATCGTATTATGCAGCATTTTCTTTTAGATGCCCCAGGGTATCAGGTTCAGTTTTCAAAGTTGAAACCTAAAAGCAATGAAACCTTCATTGACTACGTCTCTCACGTCCAAGACGTATACAATAAGTGGCTGAACGCTGCAAAGATCAATAAGAATTACGAAAAACTTAGGGATTTAATGATTATGGACAAAATTATTTCTACCATCCCAAGTCCCTTTGCCAAATTCTTACAGTAAGCTGATGTAGATTCTTTAGAACAGTTAGAGAAACGGGGTCAGCTTATTTTTCTTCGAATAGGGACATATTTAAAGCTAACATAGAAGAGAGTGAGATAGTGGCTTTTGCCAACAGTAAACCCCAAAAACCATTCAAAATTAGGGAGAAGCACAAAAACCCAATCTACCAAAGTGTCCATACTGTGGATTTGCTCACCCTCAGTTCGAAATGTGTGACCGTAACCCGAACTATCCATCTCATCTAGAGATGATGATAAAGAAACAGCAGAGTAAGAGAGAAACCTACAGACGTGCTGTCAAATGCTACTTTTGCCAATCTTTCGGGCACTATAGTTCACGTTGCAAGGGACGACAGAGATTGAGAGCAGTAAATGCTGTGCTTGTTGACTCATCGAGTGAAAGTGAAAGTGAGCAAGGAGAAATGCAAGAGTGTGAAGAAAATGTGGTAGCAGCTATTGATGTACTTAATTACGATAGATGTGCAACTTGTCATCAGTTTCATGAAGACGGAGTACTAAAATGCGGGCACACCGTGCCGTTTTCAAGTGAAAACGCAAACGCAGCAGTTGCCTCCAGAGGCAAACTAGAGTTCCACTATGGAATGGTGAATGATAAGCCTTGCCAAGTCTTGATCGATAGCGGAAGTACCTTGATCGGTCTAAGAAAGGAACTGGCTAAGCCAGAAGACTACACTGGCGAGTTCGTGAATTGCCGAACTTTTCCGGGCAATATAGAAAAGTACCCACTCGCCACTGCCTGTATAAATACTCCTTTCTTATCCGGCACATTTACGTGCGCGATCTTGCATAACCCTGTACAGATCTGATAATCGGGTGTCTGCCAGAAGTGAAGAAATGTACCACTAATGAAATAAAAACCTGGAGAGAAACCTATTCCAATAAGGCTAACGCTGTAACTAGGTCTGAAACAAACCGACAACAAGACGACCTACAGAACGAAATGCTCCATCTCATTTCATCTAGTGGTACAGTAGACAAAACCACCACAGAAGAGTTTATAAAGGCGCAACGCGCCGATCCAACAGTGTCACCCTACTTTAGATTTGTAGGTGAAAAAACCCAAATTAACTAAAAATGCTTCGTGGGATTTTAGATTGAAAAATGGTATTCTCACCAGAACATACAAGAGAGATAACCACGAAATCCAGCAAACGGTTCTACCATTGCAACATCGACAAACAGTCTTACGAATCGCACACGATTCGCCGTTTGCTGGCCATATGGGTTATGACAAAACGAGAGCCAGAATGTTAGCTCATTTCTACTGGCCGAAATTTTGTACTGATATAAAACATTACTGTCGTTCATGTACTATTTGTCAACATTTAGTTAAAAAGGGTAAACATGGCACAGCAGAGGTCACACCAACAACACTAGCCTCTAGACCTTTTGAGTGTGTCGCTGTAGACATAGTTGGACCATTAAATCATGTGTCTAACAGAGGAAATCGTTATATTCTAACTCTCGTGGATTTCTGTTCACGTTGGCCAGAAGCGGTGGCATTAAAATACATCAGTTCCAAAGATGTAGTCAACGTTTTTCTTCATTTATTTTCCCGGTTCGGATTTCCCCAAACCATCTTATCCTACACAGGAACACAATTCATATCAGCTGCAAAGCAAGCTTTTACAAAATTGTTAGGCATCAAACAGTGCTTTACTAGCCCGTATCGCCCGGCTGCGAACGGAATTGTAGAGAAGATTAACGGGGATCTTAAACATATGCTGGCGAAGGTGACAGCAGAGAACCCATCTGATTGGGATACACTGTTACCAACAGTGCTGTTCGCCTACAGAGAAGTCCCGCAAGCAAGCACGGGCTTCTCACCATTTGAGCTAGTGTACGGGGCAAACCCACGAGGACCCCTTAACATCTACCATCAGCTGATAACCAGCACCTCAGATACCCCACAACCAGTATCACCATACGAGGTAGTTACAGACACACGCGATAAGATCATGAAGGCGTGTGTATTAGCGAAAACATCTTTGGAACACAAAGGACAGATGTACCGCCAATATGCCAATAAAGGTGCAAAAACCTTACACCTTGAACCCGAACAGGAGGTGTTATTACTTTTACCTGATAAGAGTGACTTATTATTAACATCATGGCAAGGGCCATTCAAAGTAGTGAGAAAAGTATCTAATGTTGACTATGAAATATCACTGAACAACAAACTCAAGATATTCCATATCAACATGCTCAAACCATACTACTCTAGACGAGAACAACAGACAGAAGACGAACACAGTGCAACCACAGCAATTAACCAGAAAGAAGACGAACACAGTGCAACTACAGCAACCAACCAGATAGAAGACGAACACGGTGCAACCACAATAATCAACCAGACAGAGGACGATGACATTGAACTACCAGTACCGACAGTTGACACTACAACGATGATTAACAGCATACATCTAGGACCGAAAATGACAGACGAACAAAAACAACAGACAATAGCATTACTGACAGAATACAAACAAAATTTTTCAGACATTCCAGGTAGAACAGATAGGATACAACACTCCATCATTCTCTCTGACTATACTCCGATTAAATGTCGACCCTATTCCATCCCTCTAAACTATAGGGATAATCTTGACAAGGAAATTCTTAGTCTTGAATCCTCTGGGATAATTCAGAAATCCCAGTCAGAATATTCCTTTCCCATTGTCTTAGTGAAAAAGAAGGATTCCACTATCAGACTCTGCGTCGACTACAGAAAACTTAATTCAGTGACAAAGACAGACGCAGAACCTATTCCTTCCTGTGACGATCTGATCTTAAACATGTCAACTTCTACCATCTTTTCAAAACTTGACCTAACCAAAGGCTATTGGCAAATTCCTATGCATAAAGATTCCATCCATCTTACTGCCTTTGCAACACCTTTAGGTCTTTACGAGTGGCGTTTTCTTCCTTTTGGCCTTCGCAATGCGCCTGCAACTTTTGTCCGTCTTACCAGGGATCTTTTGCATGGAGTAACAAATACCCAAACGTATATAGACGACATATGTATACATACAACAGACTGGACTACACACATACAAACCTTAAGACGGGTCTTCGAAAGAATTAAGTTGTTTGGACTTACAGTCAAACCAGCCAAAGTGGAGTTGGCACTGGAGGAGATAGATTTCCGAGGCTATACTATATCAAAGGGCCACTTGAAAAGTGACGATAAAATTGTAACCAAAATTTTGAACCTCACTATGCCGACCACCAAGAAGCAAGTGAGAAGTTTGCTTGGTTTAGTTAATTACTACAACAAATTTATTCCTAATTTGGCTCAGATTACGAGTGTATTTTCTGATTTATTGAAATTGAATTCAAAAATAAATGTACAAGATGCTACTTTAATCAGCGCAATGTCAAAATTGAAATATCATTCCAGCAACATCCCTATTTTAAAATTACCTAACCCATCATTACAATATATTCTTAGGACTGACGCGAGCACTACTACCATTTCTGGCGTGCTCCTTCAGGAATATCAGGGAATCCTCCATCCAGTATTGTATGTGAGTCGCAAGCTCACCCCAACAGAATCCAAATACGACGTTTCTCAGTTGGAAGCACTGGCGATTGTGTATTGTGTGAGTAAACTGCATAGATTTTTGGCAGGAACACACTTTGTCGTGGAGACTGACAATTCTCCATTGTTAGCTATGCAAACAGGGATGCCAAAGAATAACAGGATTTACTGATGGTCCCTGATACTGCAGAACTATTCTTTTTCTGTAAGACACATTAAGGGAAGTAACAATACGTTAGCAGACTTGCTAACCAGACCCTCATACTTTGAAGTGTGTCAGAAGAACGACGACGTTACATCGTCACCAGTATCTGCAATTACAACAGATTAGCTATTGTATATAGAACTGTGATAGTAATACTAAGACAGTAAGCCGACGTTACATCGTCACCGGCATCTGCAGAAACTATAGACTATCCAGTGTATATAGAACTGTATTGTGTACTGTAACAGTGTATATAGAACTTATAGGTTACATCGTCACCTACACCTGTAGCGAGAAGAGAAAGTAACCAGTGTAGATAGACTGTGATAATAAGTTTGCACAGAGGAGGACGCGACATCATCACCTACACCTGGAGCGACCACTAAGTTAATTAGCTATTATGTTGATAAAATATTAAGGTATTAATGTATTAATATATAATACATAACATGATGTTTAGTTAAGTTGCTTGTTTAAATAAATTTTCTTTACGTTTAAAATACACTTAAAGAAATGCGACAGTAATCGCAATTTAAATTAGGTTAGTGTTAATTAAAGTTAGCTTAGTATACATAAATATAGACAATAGTTAAACCAGTAATACCGTTACATTAGTATAAATAGAACATACAGGTCTCTCAGGAGACAACTGCCTTAAAAACCAATAATAGTTGTTAGCTAGAATAACTTAGTTTAGTTATAGTTTATATTAGTTAGCAAGTAAACATACTTAGAATTTATTAGGCTCATTTACAACATTTTACATTAAGGGAGCCAACACATTTCTCCTAAATTATGTTTAGTTAGTTAAATTACCTTCCCTTAGTTAGTAACACCCATGAGAACACATTAGTTAGTAACACCCATTAGAACACATTAGTTAGTAACACCCATTAGAACACATTAGATAAAACATAAGTTAGCTAGAATAGTTCGTTTCTTAGTATTGTCTTGCGCAATCCAAAAACAGTGTAAATACTTTAGTGAAAGTACTATTAAAAGGTACTACTATCGGCTCTATGATTGTTTAAAACGAGCCCTTTTTTTATTTTATTCAGAAAAACATTTTTAAACTGACAAACTTGGAGTCTGTCAACAAGAGATGAGTGAGACGGAGAGTGAATGGATTAAATATATTTTGAGTGTTCAATGGTGCATTTTTTTCGCACAATTGAGTTTTTTAATGAATTGTCTTCGTCTTTCGTGTAACACATGTGAGCGTGTAATTTTATATGTGTTGTTGCCACTTTTGCATTACAGCTATAGGAATAATTTCCAACGTCTCATATCGGGCACGCATCTCACAAATCAATCATAGGCATTCATTTGTGACATGCTTAAACCTACCTGCGACACTTGAAAGCTTTAATCACATGAATTATTAACATACACATTTGTTTCTAATTTAAACACACATAAAGTATAAATTAACACGCATACAACCAGGAATACTAACAGATAAAGATGCAAACAGCAGGTTTTCCAAAGGGAGATTACACATGCACAGGGGACACTATAAACTTATGAAAAGGTTGAGGACACAGCTGAGTATTTATCCGCAAGCGGAAGTTAGATAGGTGAACTTCAGTGAACACACAACTTGTTAAAGATGTTGAGGTACATTGCATGGGAGCCATGAATTTTATATTCATGTATTGTTTCCATAACAGGAACAATTTGGTCGGGGTATCGGGTTTCGATATTTAGAAAGGCAGTGTTTTAATAACAATTGGCCTTGGGTCGATACAGCTTCCAAGAATGTAATGGGGAAGAGCAGTGACTCTTATCAACAGTACAGGTGTGGGACACTGATCATAAACCAGTGGATAAATATATCAACTGGGTAGCAGACTGTTATAAGTCACAAGTGGTACCTTAGGTCATGAGTAGTGAAGCCCTACAAACACCTTGACAAATTAGACCCAGCTAATTTTTTATATGCTTCGACGACATTGCGTCACACCTACTAGTTAAATTTGGTGACGCAATACGGGGGAGCCACGGGAGTATGCCAACGTGTTAGATAGGACATAGATAGGACAGGAGACAGAATAAGGGGTAAGGACAGATAGGACGTAGATAAGGACCTCTACTAGGGAGTAGATAGAATAGAGACAGACCGCAGGGGATAACTTAGGACAGTTATAAGACAGGACTTAGATGAGGACACGGACGTGTCATATCTAGGACATTAGCGGGACTAACCCCGAGGATGGGGCGGGGGATGCTAGTTCACGGGACAACACCCGTAAACAGAGTTAGCAGTAGGACAACCCAAGGTTGACACAGACAGGACTACTGTACTACGTGACGAGTGAGACAGCACGAGGTTTTGCTGACCGCACGAAGTTTAGTACGACAAGGGCAGCGACTGGACTGAGGTTATTCAGACAGGACCCGACAGTCTTCCAGACAGGACGTGTGATTGTTTTCCGAAAGCCAATGTGTAGTTTACAAGAGCGCATGTTATAATTCGCGAGTGTGAGATTGTATTTGAGTATGTACGGGTTGTTGTGAGGAAAGGCGACATGTATATTTCAGCAGGCCATTACCGCCTGATCTTGTGTATGTAAAGATAGCAGGTTCGCCTGCAATAAAATAGATTGTCCATTCACACATGACGTGTCGTTTAGGTGTGAATGAAGTGGAGCGAGTGCCTGGATGCAATTTGAGTTGTTGACAGATGCTATTCAAGATCATTTAGATCCTAATCCCAATCTAGGTTATGCATTTGAGTAAGAAATAACAGGCTACCAGGTTCCTGATGAGAAAGAAATTCATGGAAGGTGCATCCAGTTTTTAATAGAGCTATTGACACAGCTGCTTTTACGTTTGCCCGATAACGTTCGAGTGTTGCAGTCCATGTCATGTCTTAGTGGAAGTGAATGTCTACAGCCAATGACGCCCTGTATATTGGATCTTGCTAAAATGTTTGTAGAAGATGCAACTACTCTCACCCGCATCGATTTCCAGTGGAGAAAACATCAGCATATGCAGTGGATACAGACCTCCGACACACTTGGACTGTCGGCAGAAATAGCCTCATACAGGGATGCCACCGGTGACAATCCTTTCCAAGATCTTACAGATTTAGCTTTTACTGTGCTCATTTTACCTCATTCTAATGCAGACGAGTAATGACCGCCCACGCTTTCCGGCATGGCACATGATTGATTGATTGAATGCAGACGTGGAGCGTATTTTCAGTCGGATGGAAGTTATAAAATCAAAATTGCGGAACAGACTGAGCATCGAGAGTTTGACAGCTGTTTTGACTACTATTAGATATGGAATGAAAAGATATGGCAAATGTTGTCATGATTAAAAACTACCTAAGGATATTCTACGAAAAATTGGATCACAAGAGGCATATACACGTTTCTTTCAATCATCATCATCATCATCATCATCATCATCATCGCAGGAGCAAACACAGCAGGAAATAGCTACAGAAACTGAAGAGGAGTTGTCTGACTGGGATTTGGTAGATCTGGAATAAACTTCATTCTAATATTCAGTGATAATAATAAATTAATAATGTGCTACTTTATAACATTTTGAATGAATACCGCCAGTGCTTATTGTAGTGTTTTCCCAAAAAAAAATATTATTGCAATTTAGTGTTTTTTTGGCTCGAGAGTAGTTCTGATTGGGATTTGGCGGATGTGGAATAAACTTCATTGTAATATAAAGTGATAATAATAAATTATAATGTGCTACCTTGTTACATTTGTAATAAAAACAGTTGGTGCTTTTTTGGGGTGCTTTCCAAAAAAATTTTGGTGCTTTTTTGGGGGTTCGATTTTGGTGCTTTTTCATCAAAGAGAGATGGCAACACTGTTCACTACTGGCAACGCTGATCGTATTCCAGCACGAACCTCGGGCCTTGCCCACGTCAGATTGGAAGCACTAGACTCGAGTTTCTCTCTCGTTTAAGCTCGTCAGTAGTTCATATCTCTGACTGGACCCGGGATCGAATCACCACTGACCCATACTCTTCTTTTTCAAGAACAGTCCATTAACCTTCGCAATGAAACCCCAATCACTCCGCCTATTTCTCAGGAAGAAGAAGAAGAAGAAGAAGAAGAAGAAGAAGAAGAAGAAGAAGAAGAAGAAGAAGAAGAAGAAGAAGAAGAGCAGCGGCCAGAGGAATTGGTTAACCAAAGGTCTTGTGGTCTTGCAAGCGATTTATTTTCTGGCGGCTTCCCGTTTCACACCTATCTCTTTCACTCTGGATGAGGAAGCAGATTCGCAAGCGTTCTTAAGTCACCTGTTTGGCCTGCATCTCTTATGACATTTATAATGTCAGGCCCATCCATTGCCCTTGTTGTGTCGATCGCCGCCATGTCCGACAGACGATCAGCCTGCTCGTTGCCTTTCGTGTCTATGTGCTTCGGTACACAGATGCAATTTAGCTTAACTAATTGCGATGTTGTCAGTGGTCGAGCAACTCGTGTCTTATGAGGCCAGTCTGGACCTTCTTGTGCATGTTCATTGAGTTAGAAATAAAAAGAAATAACAAGAAACAAGTAGCTATCTTTATATTAGCCTAAACATTCGTCATCATCATTTGTCTTGTCAGCTGGCGCAGCGTTCTCATAACTTTCCACAGATCTCGGTCTTTAGTGATCTGGATTATCTCTGCTGATGGTATTCCTCCATGCCACCTTCTCAGCCCATCCAGCATCAGTTCCCTTGATCTGTCTCTGTCTCTTTTCTCAATGATCTTTCCAGTTGTCACAATATTCTCCATTGTCTCATTTCTCATCGCATGACCAGAGAAATATGTTTGTCTCTTTCTTATAGTTGTATTATAAAGTTCTAGTTTCATTAGCCTCTTCCAGGCAATCATTGTTAATAATATTTGTCTCGGGAACCACATCTCCGTTGCACTTCAGCTATTTCTCATTTGTGACCTAATCACTCTCCACCCCCTCCTCCTCTTCCTCCTTCGTCTTCTTCCTCTTCTTCTTCTTCTTCTTCTTCTTCTTCTTCTTCTTCTTCTTCGAAGAAGAAGAAGAAGAAGAAGAAGATTACTGCTACTACTAGTCCGTCTCCACCACTTCTTTCTTCTTCTTCTTCTTCTTCTTCTTCTTCTTCTTCTTCTTCTTCTTCTTCTTCTACTACTACTACTACTACTACTACTACTACTACTACTACTACTACTACTACTACTACTACTACTACTACTACTACTACTACTACTACTACTACTACTAATACTACTACTACTACCAACACCAGTAGTTCAGCTACCGACTGGCCGCCATATTTTCTGAAAATGTAGTTCACGCTTCAAACTATGTGTAATTTTACATTCAGATATTTGCCATTGTATTTTTAACGAGAAGTCAACACAACGCGACCTGACATTATAGTGCACTCCTCGTCGGCTCAACAGCTAACAGCATTTGAGTGGAGAATCAAGGAGCAGCACTGTACAAGATGGAGAAGTACAGTGACATGGTCGCCAGTCCGAGACAAGAAAGGTACACTGTCAGGCTATTCACCGTAGAGGTAGGCGCATGAGGTTTAATCTCCCACTCCGTGTGTGACGTGCTTAATAAGCTGCTGGTCATCAACGGACAGGCAAGAACGCGAGCACAGAAATAACTTGGTGAAGCAACCGACAAGGCCTCGTGCTGGCTGCCGAACAATCAGAACATTGAGTGGGACAAGTCATTGCAGTAATATAGTTCACGTTTCTGTTTGCAAATTGCATTATAACCAATAGATTAACATCGAATCCAGCCAATCTCTCAGCTAAGATCTAGAATCTGTACAGTTTCGGGTCGAACAACCACGTTTCAGCAGGAGTGGAATCCATGAAAAGTCGGCCGAAGTCCAACCCACAGCCAGGTAGTCCAGAGGAAAAGCCAGCTTCCTGGAGACGAGAGGCGTCTCGGAATGCTGTTTCGTGTGCCATGAATGGAGTACGAAGAGGCAACATGGATGCAAAGACGTACAACTGTGCATAGCGAACCGCCTGTAGGGAGGCGACGGATGCAAATGGCCGGGGAAGAAGTCGGCTTCCCATGGCCATGGGTGCTGGGATATGTGTGAGGACACGAAGCAATGGGCTCACGATGCTCTCCTTTCTGAAAAGATGGCTTGGCAGCTGACACAGTTCGCAGTTGTGGGACAAGCACGAAGACATCACAACGTCTCGAAACAGGGTTCGAACGCACGGCAAGAGGAAAATATCCGGAGTCATGACCCGGGTGGGCCCGCTCTAGAGAGTGTCAGGAAGATAGAGGGGGGGGGGGGGGGGGAACATTCCGGGAAGGGGACGGCTTCTGACAATCATAGGCCTCCTATAGTGCTGGCTCAGCGGAGTTTTCATCACAGAAAAAAGAAGAAGAAGAAGAAGAAGTGGTGGAGACGGACTAGTAGTAGCAGTAATCGTAATAGTTGTACTAATGATGGGAGTAGTATTTGTCGCCATGTAACAAATGTTCAGATCCGTGTACACCGTTCATACATGCGGTCTATAAATTCAGTACTATTCCAGTATAATGGGTGTAACACACAATATAAATTGTGGTATCTTGTGCGCTATGTAGTATAAAGCTAGTTTGCATTGTATGCTACGTAATGTGTTGATGAAATGTCTATCTTTTGTAGTTGTAAGAGGTGATGACGTCATAAGCTGAATCACCAACTCTAACATTGACCACATCTTAATGATAGTGTTTTCATTGCCGGGAGAAAGGCTCATTGTGTGATATCGATAACTCCCTTCTCCACACTGAGTGCGTCTGGGGCACATGACCATTAGGGGCAAACAACGATACAACAGCAGAGGTGTGGAGTATCAACTACAAGGCAAAATGGCGTCAGGTATAGCGTAACCTACAAGACTATGAGAGCATCGGTTGTCCGTTACAGCACGGCCGACAAATAGGCGCTCACTAAGTCCTCAAATTGCTCACTCAAACACACATATATGATAATATATCTTCGACACAAACAATGAAAACTTAAACAACCAATAAAAAATGACATAAACACTGAACGATGCACCTCAAGAAAACAAGACCTCCAAATGTACAAGTCAAACGGAAACACCCGGGAAGGTTAACCCGGTCAACAAATGCCCGCAGAAGTCGGATGTGTCGACCTAACGGCGCAAGAACGCAGCTCTGCTGTAAACAGGCACAACACAATCACATCCGAAGAAAAAAAACTCCGGATGAACGCAGAAGAAAAAGAAACGGAAACATACAAAAATAAAATCAACAACTACTGAAAAAATGACACAGCCTATGAAAAATGACAACCATTGAGACAATTAAAAAAAGCGACACAATCAAGAAAAACTAAAACAAGCAATGAAAACTGCCAACATAAACAATGAACATTGACACAAACACTGAACGATGCACTTACAGAAACATCCAAAATATAACAGACATATACACACAATTAAATTGACAGCAAATGAAAAATTACACGACAAAATGGCACATCAACAAACGGAAACAACCAATGAAAACTGCTGACATAAACACTGAAAAGACACAAACAATAAAAAAAAATTGACACATTCACTGAAAAATAACAATCATTGAATATATCCCCCCACCTCATGTCGTACATATATGTTCCTCACCTCAGGTGGGTAAATTGGCAGGGAATTCGACAAGTTGTGAGAGCCAGTGGGCAAATTGATAGGGCCAGTGGGTAATTTGTCAGGCAAATTAGAAAAGTTGTACAAGTTGTACAAGCAAGTGATGAAGTTGTTAGGACAATTTGACAAGTTGTGCAATATGTTGGACACTTCTGTGATGTGAGACACTGTTGATTGGCATGGGGGGGGGGGGGGGGGGGGGGGGGTCACTTCTGTTTCCAGTGAGGGATATTACTTACTATTAAAGTAGAACAAATGAGAGAGAGCCTCAATTTTTCGTCTTTATTCTTAGTTCCATATGTCGTCATGAGACAGTATCGCCTGCATCGGCATCAATTTTTATAATTCCCGGACTAAGGGGATAGCTTCTTCTGGATTTTCCCCCTCGTTAATGTAACGTTATTACTTCCAGAAGAATTTAACAATTCAAGCACATGTTAGTTTCCATTCAACGGAGGTTCATTTTCTCAACTTTCGCGCATGTTTAAGAATAGTTGTCCACGGGAAGTGGTAGTAATTGGCCACTCAGGTTGAATTTCGAACCAATAGACTTCAGCTTTTCGAGAAATATGTCTTACCAAAATATGAACTGTCGAAGACATGAACTTATACACAAAAATATTCTTATGCTGACGTGAACTTACAAATATCTGCTGCTGAAGGAATGAACTTATCAAACCATGGACTGCCGAAGACATGAAAACACACACACACACACACACACACACACACACACACACACACGCACACACACACACACACACACACACAAATTTTGATGACGACATGAACTTTTACTTAGAACCCACAAAAATCTGACCTTGAAGAAATGAACTTACCAAAACATGAACTTACACACATACACACAGATGTCTGATGACGATATGGCCTTACAAACATCTGATGTTGAAGGAATGAACTTACCAAAACTTGAACTGTCGAAGACATGAACTTAAAACAACAACAACAATTTCTGATGACGACATGACCTTACAAAAATCTGATGGTGCAGAAATGAACTTACCGAAACATGAACTGTTGAAGACACGAATTACACTAAACAAAAAAATTCTGATAACAACATGAGCATACCAAAAAAAAACTTCGAGAGCCATTATGGGAATTTGTGAAGTCCTGTGGGTAAGTTGCTGGGGCAATCGACAAGATGTGAGAGCAAGTGGGGATATGGTTTGGTCTAGTGGGGAAGTTGTAAGGGCAATTCGACAAGTTGTGAGAGCAAGTGGGGAAGCTGTTAGATCCAATGGTGAGTTGCTAGGACAATTCAACAAGTTGTGAGAGCCTGTGGGCAAATTGATAGTGTCAGTGGGTAAGTTTTCAGGGCATTTCGACAAGTTGTACAAGTAAGTGATGAAGTTGTTAGGACAATTCGACAAGTTGTGCAATATGGGGCTCACTTCTGTTGTGATGTGAGACACAGTTGATTGACATGGGGGGGGGGGGGCAATTCTGTTTCCAGTGGGGGATATTACTGTCTGAGGTGAGCAAGATATTTGCATAAAATGAGGTGGGAGTTACATTTAGTGTTTGTTATTTTTCAGTGAATGTGTCAGTTCCTCATATTGTGTCATTTTCAGTGTTTATCTCAGCAGTTTTCATTGGTTGTTTCCTTTTGTTGATGTGCCATTTTGTCGTTGTGTCATTTTTCATTTGTTGTCGATTTCTTTTTGTGTATGTGTCTGTTACATTTGGGATGTTTTGCTTTTCTTTAGGTGACCTGTTCAGTGTTTGTGTCAGTTTTGAGTGTTTATGTTGGCAGTTTTCATTGGTTATATTCTTCCTTGATTGTCTCGCTTGTTTGGTTGTCTCAATTGTTGTAATTTTTCAGTGGTCGTGTCATTTTTCAGTAGTTATAGACTTCTTTATTGCATTTTTCATTGATTGTTTAAGTTTTCATTGTTTGTGTCGGAGACGTATTATCATATATGTGTGTTTGAGTGAGCAATCTAAGGACTTGGTGAGCGCCTATTTGTCGGCCGTGCTGTAACGGACAACCGATGCTCTCATAGTCTTGTAGGTTACGCTATACCTGACGCCATTTTGCCTTGTAGTTGATATTCCACCCCTCAGCTGTTGTATCGTTGTTTGCCCCTAATGGTCATGTGCCCCAGACGCACTCAGTGTGGAGAAGAGAGTTATCGATATCACACAATGAGCCTTTCTCGCGGCAATGAGAACACTATCATTAAGATTGATTGATTGAATGATTTAGGAATCGACATCACAGCATTCGGGGCATTCCCATACGTGCTCCGTCCCCATCCTCAGCAGCCAGCGAAGAGTTCCAACACTAATAGTACCAGTAGCAATCTGATTCATTAAGATGTGATCAATGTCAGAGTGGGTGATTCAGCTTATGACATCATCATCTCTTACAACTACAACAGATAGATATTTCATTTACACATTAATAGCATACAATACATACTAGAGTTATACTACATATCTCACAAGATACCACAATCACCAATCAAGATCACCAGTTAACTTTAATTTCAAACCAGATTCGATAAAATCATTGAATGTAGACATGATGAAATATTTCAGATACAATGAATGTACAAACAAGTTAATTATAAGGTGTTAGTAAAAAGAACAATGTGTACAGTATTTATTAAATACAGCTTGTGCCTAGACTTACACACAAAAGTATATGTGAAAAAAGATAATACTTAAGTGACTTTGGAGCTCTGGAGTATGCTGGACAACTGTACCAGAGAATGGCTGACTGATCGTTACTGCCCAGAAAAATGAACTTTACTTGCAAACGGTTTCGGATGACACAAAAACCTGTTGCTGTTGGAAGAAGAAAATATTAGGACATGTATGTTTATGTGGTGTATGCGTTGTCAACTAAGTTTTGTAGGTTTGTGTGCTGTCAAGTATGTTTGTTAGTCGTACTGTCGTCCGTTCAACACATTCAAACAACTTACTTTCCATGTTGCTTTCTTTCCACAACTTTCCGCTTACACACACGTTCAATCCTATTCTACACTTATTTTATAGTCGGTTAAAGCTGGACGATGCACCCACGTTCACACCTATTTTATAGTCGGTTCAAGCTGGACCATGCACCCACGTTCACACCTGTCAGATTCTTGCATTCAGCAATAACACAGGCTCGTAATCACCAACAGATGTGATACAAACACTGTCACAGAATGACTTGACGTGACACACTACAAATACAATTCAAACACTTTATTCACGCGTCTCACTCATCACAACCATTACATGCATTGCGCAATTACAATATCGATGCCATAATACAATCAATCAATCAATAGACATATCAATGTAATATATACAACTCACAAGCGCACAGTCTCCTATACTCACACAGGCTTTCTATCTATTACCGTTCATCTACACAAGTAAACGAGCACCATTCATTCCGTCTGTCCTGTACAACTTCACAGGGCCGTCTGGCCGCTAACCATTGTGAGTGGTCGCTAGTCGGAGTTGTGCCCCTGCGTGGACTCCATGTCCCACACATGCACCGACTGACCATTCCTACCACAGCGTGGTTAGCGTCGCTCACAGGCCGTAATCGCCAGGCGCCGTTGACGACGACGCGTTAGAACAGGTGGGGAGATTATGACATTTAGAATGTGTATAACACCCATTATACTGGAATAGTACTGAATTTATAGACCACATATTTGAACGGTGTACACGGATCTGAGCATTTGTTACATCGCGACAAATACTACTCCCATCATTAGTACAACTATTACGTTTACTACTAGTTCGTCCCCACCACTTCTTTCTCTACTACTACTACTACTACTACTACTACTACTACTACTACTACTACTACTACTACTACTACTACTACTACTACTACCACCACCACTACTATCACCACCACTACTATCACCACCACCACTACCATTATCACCACCCCCACTGCTGCTGCTGCTACTACTACTACTACTACTACTACTACTACTACTATACTACTACTACTACTACTACTACTACTACTACAACTACCACCACCACCACTACCACTATTATCACCACCACCACTACCATTATCACCACCCCCGCTGCTACTACTACTACTACTACTACTACTACTACTACTACTACTACTACTACTACTACTAGTAGTAGTACTACGTACGCTAGTACTAGTACGTACAGTATTCTAGTACTACTACTATTACAACAACTACTACTCCTATTAGTCCATCTCCACCTCTTCTTCCACCTCTTCTTCCTCCTCTTTTTATCCTTTTCCATTGTTACTACTACTACCACCACCACCACCACCACCACCACCACCACCACTACCCCCACTGCTATTACTATTGCTGCTACGACCACCTCTTTCTTTACTACTACTATTCCTACTCCTATTAATACTACTATTATTGGTATTTTTACAACTAAAAAACTACTACTGTTATTATTATTATTACTATTACTACACACTTCTTTGTTCTTCTTTGTTATCTTTTACAACTACTACATGACGATAGCGACGTTATTGGAGATTCCGCTAGAGCGAGTTATCACATGAATTGACCCATGCCGTTGGATATTGCGATTTGAGGAGAGTCATACTTACCCACGCCAGGCGACAAGCCTCTTGATGATGATGACTAGTACTACTGCTACTATTGTTATACCACTGCTACCATTGCATGAAGATAACGACATTAATTGGGACTCCAGTAGAGTACGTCAACACATGAATTGATCCATACCGTCGGAGACCGCAATTTATGGTGAGGTATTATCCCCTACACTAGGCGACATGTCTCTTTATGATGCTGACTACTACTACTATCTGCAGTTACATCTACTTTTCCCCGCTAATGTCGCTGGAACTTCTATTACTATCACTATTACTCATAGTACTTGTAATACTTAGACAGATAGCCTAATGACAATTATTTAAACCTATGGCCTAGAAGAATACTAGAAGAATAGGCAAGCACTTGCTGCTGTTGTTTTGGCCATCAAGCCTACACCGTATGTTGAGCCGTGTAGTACAATCGATTTGTATCACTAAGCGCAAGCCGCGTGTTTCCCGCCCAAATAATATATGGCCAATACATCGATACCCCACGTACTGCTTATGCCATTGTCAGTGCAACTTATTCTAATACTACACAGTTTATATCATTTACAGTACGTCACAGTCAACCTCAGCCAATTTGCTCGTCCACTTGTTTCTTTATTTTTATATATCAGTCTTTATGTTTTTGTGTGTGTGTGTGTTTTTTTTTTTTTCATTTGAAGATCTGTAACCCGTAACCCCACCCTTAAAAACAGTGATCACTTCTTTACCAAATACACCACCAAAAGAGAAATGCAGTATTAAGCTGTCGTTTCTACCTACTATGCTGCTTACGTTACATGTTTTCAAATAAAACAGCGCCGCCAATAGACACTATCGATAATACACGGGGAAAAGATACACACAACACAACACAGGCCCCAAGCGACACGCGATATAAGCAAACCAACATACCCAGACAGACAAATCAATACATCGACACCCACGCTCGACCTAACAGGCATCTACCAGTCTTGTTGACTGCATATGCCCCACCAATGACCAACTCTGAACACTAGTGTAGTTCATACTGCTAGATGTCTACGCTTGATATCGATAAAACTGACATGATTCGATACAACTTTTAAGACGACAAATCATGCTGATACTTATACACTGAACATACCACTACACTACACTCTCTCTCTCTCTCTCTCTCTCTCTCTCTCTCTCTCTCTCTCTCTCTCTCTCTCTCTCTCTCTCTCTCTCTCTCTCTCTCTCTTCCCATCTATCTAGCTATCTCACAGACATGAACACTACGAGGAGTTATTTTGTACCGCCGTCACCCCTCACACCACAGGTCACTACCAATTATAATTATACAGATACATCATTCAAGAAACATTTGTTTATTATACAAATACAAGCGAGGAAACCAACAACTTCGTGCCTCGCACACAGGATGGTCAGTATAATGATAATGCTGTAATCATACCTGCCACATCCTAGGAAACGACGCGTGGGAGGATCGACATTTGAATCGCTCACTAATACGGCGTTTTTAATTTCCCCCCGCCAACACTAGACACAGTCGACAAAAGCATTATAACATACCCGCCCCACCCAGCGACATACTACCCAGAACAGACAGCTCGATACCCCACGACTGAGACATTCCAAACTCTGGACATAACAACTATAGCACCTCAACACCCCTAGTCCTATCCGCGCACCCTCGCAATCCTAATACGTACCCTGAAACATGCGTATGATGTTTCCATAATGTATGATGATAGTGATTACGTCATATATGCTATACTACTTACACACACACACACACACACACACACACACAGAGACACAAACACACTTCCCGTATCTGCCGTTGGTTTATATACAGTAGTTTCCCCAATGCAAGCCCCTATAATTTGATACCTAATACAGCATGTCTGCTACCATAATAACAATTTGTAACTAAAACTGTGGCATGCACCTACTTCCCATTTTCGTATTATCCACATAGCTATATGCTTGTGACACCTGGATTGTTTATCAGCGACACGCTAGAAAATTAAACCACTTCCACACAGTCTGCCTTAGGAAGCTATTGAAGATTAAATGGTAAGACACGATTCCAGACACTGAAGTCTTAGAAAGAGCGTCAATGCCTAGTATCCGCACTTTACTAATGAAGAATCGGAATCGCTGGGCTGGTCACTTGTTTCGCATGCCAGATCGCAGGCTCCCTAAACGAATTTTTTTACGGTGAACTGCGTTGTTGTAAACGCTCCCAATGCGGCCAGAGGAAAGCCTTAAAGACAGTCTGAAGATCTCACTAAGAGCTTTTGGAATTCATCACGACACTTAGGAGACTACTGCCAAAGACCGAAATTAGTGGCGTATATCATTACGCAAGGGTGTAGTCGCAAACAGGACTGCAAGAGCTGTAAGAAAAAGGTTGGACAAATGAAAAAAAAAAAAAAAACCACAGCAGGAGATTCTTCTCCTGAAGCATTGTTTGCCCACATTGTCAATGAACATTTCGAGCCAAAATAGGCCTTACCAGCCATCTTAGAACTCATGTCTCCAAACTTCCATCCCCACTGGATAAAATGAATGGTCGTCATCATTCTTGATGGGCAAACACCACTTCCCATTTTCCACCATCCATTTTAGTTATGGCCAAACCTACTTTATGTTTGGCACCGAATCTATCTGATATATAACATTTACTAGCCCCCCCCCCCTGTTTTTTTTTAAATAGACCAATCGGAACTGAATGGGTGATTGGGTCAATATCACGTCGGCTGCTTTTACTGACCAATACATTTCATGGAACCCATTTTAAACTGGGTCGACCTGGTAGTTTTTTCCGTTGTTTAATAAATAACTAACAATAATCAGTTTCCTTTCGACCATGGGAGATAATCGTCTTTTATTTGTTTTGCGCTTGTGGGACTAGGTGGTGAAAGTGATGGAACGCACTGCGAACCTGAATGTGGAGGGGATGATATGGCGGGAGAGTACTTTCAACCCAGATGGCGGTTGGAACGATTAGTAGCACGACTCTTCGCTGGCTGTTGAACGAGGGGGCGGATCACGGGTGTGGATGTCCTGAGTGCAGTGATGTAGGTTCTTAGCTCATAACATCTAACGGGATATATATCTTTGGTGAATGCGCGGAGTACAATATGTATACCATAATTGTATGAAAGGCATGAATGAATAAACAAGGGAAATGAGATGTAGACATTCAAGGTTTACTGGACATGTTATCAGAACAATTAAACTTCAAAATTTAGTGACAAGTGGCAAATAATGTGAAAAGAGCAGCTGGCAGACACGAAGGCAAAATCGCCACAAGAGCACAGAGTAATTCGAAACTCAAATTATCGTGTGAGCGAGATCGTCAAACATGGTCCCCCTCGTTTACTGGCAATGCATATGCTGACGATTTCAAGAACGTTTTCTTGCACGTTTGTTTATTCCTGCCGCTCAGACAATTGCGCTATGTATATTGTGCTCTTCATCTTCAACGCAGTGAAATTACAGTCGTTTACGAAGCTCTGTATATAATGTTTTTTTAAAAATATTTTTGCATATCCTTTACAGAACATCACTGTCAACATCAGCATCTTTCAGCCGACTGTTGATCTCTTGGCAAGATTACGCTCAGTAGTTTGCCATTGCTTTCTGAGCGACCGGCTCACATACCCCGTAAGTCACGGCCGCAGCCAGAACCCT
>JACEFZ010004246.1:140000-235000 GCA_014155875.1 Cepaea nemoralis
AATAAGCCCATGACAGATATGGAAGTCACTTAAGATGATTAATCATTCCACGGCGCCTTAGTAGGTTAACTGATTCAGTGGCCCCCTCCCTCCGCAAAAAAAGTTCATTTGGACAAGACATGGTACGGTACACAATCAAATGAACAAGTAGTATACTGTATATTTCTGTGCACTGAGCGTTGAAACTACGGTAGATACATGAAACAAAACAAATTACGCAATGACCCTAGTATGGGGCTAAATCATTCTTCTGTCAAAATCCGTATATCATCATCATCATCATCACCATCATCATCATCATCATCTTCCACTTCTGCCGTCAAGCGTCGTGGGAAGGAATAATTTGTGTTCCAGCGTCCGGTGGGCGGCACTGGATAGTGTCATTCTGCGTGATTGTACAATGTCTTTGATGTCGTCAATCCATTTTCTTCTTGGACGTCCTTTTGGTCTCGTCGCAGATGATCTTAGATGTAAGGCCAGTGATGGTAGTTGTTGGTGTTGCAGTCTAACGACATGACCAAATCACTTGATCTTCTGTATTTCAATAAATGTAGCACAAGGTGTTGATTCCACAGTCTGTCTGATAACAGCATTTCTTACTCGGTCTCGGATTGTTAAGTTGGCAGCTGGTATATGCTGTGCGAAAACACATGTCACATCCCAATATGCTTCACTACAGATGTGAATTTCAGTATATGTCTTGCACACCCCCTGGCTTTTGAGCTTGAAGAGGAGAAGGAGAACTCTGCAGCGCAATTCCCACAGATGGTCTTGACGTCGATAGACGCAAGCCCTTTTCTGGTGCTCAGGTGAGCTAAACGCCAATACATCTGACTTAACTGACTCAGTGCAAAACAACAAGTATGTTTGGATCAGACATGGTACACAATCAAATGAACACGCATTGTCATGTAAATTTCCATTTACTGAGCCTTGCAATTGTGGAAGATACCACAAAACAAAACAACAAGATGATACTCGTATAACGATATGTCATCCTTCTATCCAAATGGCAGGTCACATTTGGGAATATATTATCCCTCGGATCTGACCGAAAAGAACTCCTGCCGGAATGGTATTACTATTTGTGCAACTTTCCAGTCGACACGTAGGGAGTCTCCGTGGCGAAGCCGTTGGCCTCGCACTCCGGAAGTTGTGGGTTTGATTCCGGGCTACACCTTTCTGTTCACAAGTGAATTTTTCTCGGAGACTCCTGGGGGTCATAGCTGGAGTTACGGAGTTCTTTGCTTTATGCGACGCTTTCAGCAGGCCGCCCTGTGATAAAAAGAGACCGACCCTGTGGGATAAAACCCGGTGCAATGAAGTCGGTTCTCTCGACTTTTAAGAATTTTTTTCCCCGACCGGCACAAGGTATTATAACAACGAGACTGCCCTGTAGGGCTATCCTTCCCCTCTCCAAACCGAGAAACCAGAGGGTGTGCGAGGCATGGAAATTCACACACGCGGAGAGACATAGGATGTAACAGTAACGCAGAAGAAAGGCTAGACGGACATATGATCAGACTGCTCTTAGTGTCATTAGTATCGCTGTTGCAGATGAAGAAAGAGCAGGTATAGGTACACCCCGAGTGCTGTGATGACGGTTCTTGATTCAACTCAACTGAACAGTAACCAGATACTGATTTAGCAGGGCACATATGGATTTACTGATATTAGGCTAGCAATGTTTCCTGCACAGGTTTTAGGTTAGTTAGTTAGTTAGTTAGTCGCAGTTCCAACTTCACAGCAACGGGTCGTCCCTATTATGCTCCGTTCCTGTGCCAGTGAATATCACACAAAACGCTCCCCACTGCCCAATATGAAAAGTGGAAAAGACAGGAGTCTCGACAAACAACAGCCCGCACAAATACACTGTGCATAATGCCGCCACCAGAATGTCAACACACCAGTCCCCCACAAAACACCCAGTTCATCTCTGATGGAATCGGCTGTCATTTTCCTATCTGAATGTTTCCTAGATGTTCACCCACACAGTCCACGAAAATACAGTTCATCGCTGATGGCAGTGGCAGTCAACCAGAAGCCCAGCAGCCACGCATTTCTGCATAAGGCAAAAACCGGTCAACTCTGGGACATAGCCACCTGCCATCACTCCGAACATGCAGTCACGTTCCAAAAAACTTCAGGCAGATTCAAAAGCATTTCACACGAAACTCACAGCTCACAGTGTCGCACCACGCACTCACTCAGTAGCAGGGCGACGGAACCATCAAGCCTCCTTAGTCGCCTCTTACGACATGCCTGGTAGGCTGCAGTGTTGCTATTCTTTACTTCCCTTATGGGCCCCTGCAACACACGGGAGTTTTAGGTATGTCAAAAGACTCGATCACAATGTCCAGTGGGAGCAGGTGGATACTAAAGTTCCTCTTTCCCAATGTGATCCTGCCCGTTATAATTATCTTAACTTTCAATGGCTCAAATTCCAGTCCATAACTAGAGTCTCGGAGAACCAAGGAATTCCTCTAGGAAAACAAAAAGAAGTGTCCCCGAATAACAATTTCCTTTTGGTGGTTCCTTGCCTCTTCTCTCTCAGCTAAGTAATTAATATCTAGGGTGTGTTTAATTAAACAACTTAACAACGAAAAAAAAAATATACCCAAGAGAGGAAATGACCTCCTTTTCATAATTTAATGAACATAAATTGGGTTACTGATCATTAAGTTTATAAAACACCAATTGTCATGAGATAAATAAACTTGTTCGTGTCGATCGATAACAAACTAGACCCGACCTTAGTCGGCAAAAACAGCAACCCTTTGAGGTTGAACAGACTGAGAAAAATACGTTGTTAAAACTGTCTGCACCTGGTCAGCATTGGGGTATGAGATCAAAGTGAGTCACATCGCGATGTCTGCACACGGTCGACAATTTGTTGACAGGTTGTTGTTCGAGAGATGTGCACTGGCGTCATCTGTTTACACAGCGGGAGTTGGCCGTTGCAAGTGATAGACAGAATGTCTGCTAGAGATCGGAAGGATTCTGTGATGTGAGGGAAAGGTCTCTGGCTCACAGACAGCCAGGATATTTGTTGGATGAGACAAAGAACTCCCCAGATGAAAAGGAAACTTGACAGCTAATTGACTCTGGTTAGTCCAGAAACAGGAGGACAAAGCCAGATTCTGGACTGATTGGCGTCTGGACTTTTTGGTGACGTCACTCAAGCACCCATATAAAACCCAGTTGCGGTAAACAGGTGGAGGGAGTCGAGAAAAACATTCTGAAGTGTTAGGATAGGTGCATTATTCCGAGTTGCGTTACATGAGTGAAACTATAATGTCTAAGTGGTGATAGTTATCCGCGGACATAGATCCAATTTGATTGCATAGTTTCTCGAGTGGCAACAGAAATAAGCATATGGTAGGCTATTACTAATATCCAACTTAAGAGTATGATTAGGGATAGAAATAATGTATTATAGGTGCGGTGATATAATGTATTATTATTAGTGATAGAATGTTCTATAAGTGCGGTGCTAGAAAGTATCATAGGAGCGTCGGCACTAGTATCCTATTGTGTGGCTTCAACTAGCTTATGTGATATATCATTTTACTCAGGGAGTTGAGGACAATGTAGTGGAATAATAATTAGAGAGATTAAGGATGGTTGAGAGGGAGGAGAGGAATGTGAAATGGTAGGATCTTCCAGTAGGGCATCTGCTGGGTTTCTACCCGTTCCTTTATTCTTTCCTGGTGTTGCCATGTCTCAGATCATATGATTGAGTTATTTGGCCGTATGACAGAGATCGGATCTCTGTTATAGATCTGAGTGCTGTTATTGGCCTACACTTACCCAATTCCGGCCAGGACTGAGTTGCCCTCACCATGGTATTCTCTATTCTACAGGTTCCATTTACAGTTCCCCTTGAGTGTTCCACTTGAGTGTGAGATGATTTATTACGAAGAAGCAGTTTCAAAGTTTTATACAATGATGGCTCATGGAAAGAAGACAGAGGTTACTGAGAGGTTTTTACACGGGGCTCAGAACTTAGTTGGTCCGCCGAAACCTGGCTTCTGCTGAGCAGGACTTAATGAACATATGTGTTGTGTTTAATGAGTGATAAGCTTCATCACCGAAGATTAATAACTCACATACCAAGGACATATAATATATATATATATATATATATATATATATATATATATATATATATATATATACACACACACACACACACATCTACCTACCAAACATTAATAGGTTGTGTTCTAAAAGAGGGGGAAAATGTTATAATCAGAGACTTATGAACATTAGATTTTCCCCAAGTGACATTTCAGTTAATTGGAAGATTATCAGTTCAACAAACATTATGAAACAGCGTAACTTCACCGTGTGGTAGAGTGAAGACCAAGATTAACAGTGTCTATCTGATGACCAGCATCTTGTTTGTTCAAGTGATTGGAGAAAGTCTTCACGGGACCGGAGGAGCATCACCTTGGGTGAGGCTACTTGTATAGGGATACATGGTGCTGGTGTGTATTTTCAGCACAGGGATGGAGAATGTACTATACTCATGAACACTGATCTGAGTCTATAGACACTTTAGAGTACACGTCACACATTCTACACCTTACACACACACACACACACACACACACACACACACACACACACACACACACTTCTCCTACATATACTCTTTGCTTTAATAAATTTCTTGTTTTTATTTGTTGAGGCTAGAGTTGTCAAGTATGTTATGTTGGGGAAGAATGAGAGGGGGCATGATCCAGGAGTGAGCAAGAGTGAGAAGAAGGTGTCCTCAGATTGAGGGAGTGTGTGGACGGAGTCTGCTGGATATCTCCAGAATAGAGATATGGAATTAAAACAAATGTGGGTGTGGATTCCCTTCACTCCAGGGACGACACTAAAGTGGTAAAGAAGAACAAGTAACTACTACTACATTCATTCTTTACACACACGACACCAATCCAATTCAAAACAAAGGTCATATACATATATATCATTGATGCTCCAAACATACAGTTCACTAACATCAAGCTATATTTCATTTCTTCATTGATGGTTACTATGCATGTGCCACTGGAGTAGGTTAAGTCTGAAACTGGGTATGCACACAGGAAGATCTATTCCAGAGTTCAATTTATATAGCTTCTTGATCTGATTATACATAACATCAAGGTAACGCAAACCAGTGCAATTATTGATAGTTTTGTTTTGGCATAGGTTTAATCTTGTTATGATCTGCTATAACAGAGTGACGCAGCTTACAACTGTTGATGGTGGCGGGAATCTTCTTGATTTGATTATCACCAAAGTCCATATATCGCAACGTTGTAATTTTGAACTTGGAAATATTCAAGTGAAGGAATCGTGGTGGCAGATCTATCAGATTTTGCTTATATTTGTAATTTCTGGATACCTGGGAGTTTTGTATGAAGTCAGTCTGAAATTTGATTGCAGTTTATCAGCATTCCACATGCTTCATACACAGCAGCATGTTGATGTATGCCGTTTCCATCGGATGATTAACAGTGCAGGAGTCAGAAGGCTGGGGATGGACATGATTACCAACGTCACGCGGCTTGGACTATAAGAAAATTGGCAGTACATGAGACAGAACACATTATTATCTTTGACTCGTTCACTTTTCGAGAAGCAGAAGTAGTAGAGGATGTTGCGTACACGATTGTTTTGAAGATTACGGGGGAGGATTTTTCTGCTGATACATGAAGATTAGGTGAAAATCGTGGGAAATTTCCGAAATTCTGGGTCGGTGAAAAAATATTTGGGTCGTGGCGGGGAAACGAGTGGCTGTGTGGAAAAAAAAATGTGGTGGGGAAACGTGGGGTGAAGTGTTTTTGAAGTGAAAATCTGTGAGAGTAAAATAGAAAAGTAATTAAGGTAGTGATGGTTATGTGGGAATTATGGTCTGTAGAGGCATATGGAGTCTGGGGGATTATAGTTGGTGATGCGTCGACTTGTTCGTGTAAGTATATGGAGGATTGAATCTCCGGTCGGTAACTTTTAAGTGTTATGTTGTCTCTGTCTGTGAGCGCTATGCTACGTGTGTTTAGTGGCAATAGGGGTGGGTGTTCATAAATAAAAAAAAGCATAAACGTGGTCGTGAGATGATAAGAGGGTGGTTGCATTTAGAGAGTCTGGGATTTGAATCGGTATTAGGAAAACTACTGTGATGAGTAAGAGGTGGTTGCGTTTAGAGAGTCTGGGATTCGAACCAGTATTAGAACAACAACTATTGGTGATAATCAAAGGATGGTCATGAAGTGGTCAAGCAGTGGTCAAGTGAGGAAATTTTAGGAAAAAGTAGTTGTAATGATATGGTGATGGTCAAAGGGTGGTAATGCAGTGGTCAAGCAAGGAAATTTTAGGGAAAAGTAGTTGTAATGATAGGGTGATGATCAAAGGGTGGTCACACACTGGTCAAGCAGTGGTCAAGTGGTCAAATGACAAAATTTTAGGGAAATGTAGTTGTAATGATATGGTGATGATCAAAGGGTGGTAATGCAGTGGTCAAGCAAGGAAATTTTAGGGAAAAGTAGTTGTAATGATATGGTGATGATCAAAGGGTGGTAATACAGTGGTCAAGCGAGGAAATTTTAGCGGAAAGTAGGTGTAGTGACATGGTGATGATCAAGAGATGGTAAAACAGTGATCAAGTAGTGGTTAAGTGGTCGAGTGACCACTTAAATTGTAGAGGACAATGTACGTAAGACTATGGTAGTGGTTAAAGTGTTCGATGACGTGATCAAGCAGTGGTCAAGTGGTCGAGTGACCACTTAAATGGTAGAGGACAATGTACGTAAGACTATGGTAGTGGTTAAAGTGTTCGATGACGTGATCAAGCAGTGGTCAAGTGGTCGAGTGACCACTTAAATTGTAGGGGAAAGTACGTGTAGTGCAAAGGTGGTGGGAAAGTGAGGAGGAAACAGAGAAAAAGAACAGCAGTGAAGAAGGCAGATATAGACTAATTACCATCTTTCTCTCTGCCATATTAAAACAGTTATAACCAGAAATAAACTCGTATGAGTTTGCTTAATGTTGAAATTAAAATCGTTAAAACTTAAAGTGATCAAGAGATGGTAAAACAGTGATCAAGTAGTGGTTAAGTGGTCGAGTGACCACTTAAATTGTAGAGGACAATGTACGTAAGACTATGGTAGTGGTTAAAGTGTTCGATGACGTGATCAAGCAGTGGTCAAGTGACCACTTAAATTGTAGGGGAAAGTACGTGTAGTGCATAGGTGGTGGGAAAGTGAGGAGGAAACAGAGAAAAAGAACAGCAGTGAAGAAGGCAGATATAGACTAATTACCATCTTTCTCTCTGCCATATTAAAACAGTTATAACCAGAAATAAACTCGTATGAGTTTGCTTAATGTCGTTGGCCAGGGTTGTAATCCGTGATTTCGTTTCTTTGTGTTTTATGAAGAAGGACGTCATTTCTTGACAATTTTTCTAGGGGCTGACAAAATTGATGTCGGCTTTAACATGGGATGTAAGGCAGACTGGGATGTATTCTCATCCACTGTGAGTGTAGCTTCCATGAGTCACAATTCTGGACTGCTGTAACGGTTTTCAGACCAGCAACAACTGACAAGAGGGTGTTTTTGTTTTGTTTTTCCACCATCACAACTTTCACAAAATCTCTCGACACGGGTGATATGGTAGTGGTAAATTTAAATAAATTTTGTTGCGTATCCCTTACGGGACGTTGCAGTCAACACCAATATTTTCAGCTGCTGTTGATGTACTAGGCAAGTGGTTACGTTCAGTAGTTTGCCATTGCTTTCTGAACGACCGGTCTCTATACCTTTTTCGAAAAAACCAGCACCGCCGTGTTTCGAACCCGGGTATAGGGCTCACAAACCGCGTTCGCAAGCCCTTCAGCCACACGGACCGGTATGGTAGTGGTAGGGGATTTAAATCCAATGTCTGACAATGTGTAAGTATGCGTGTGAAATTCTGCCTTCTCCTGAACGAGAGTGACAGTCTTTCTGGTGGGTAAGTGTGGGAAAATATTGTGTTGTTGTATGTTTATTTGGGTACGAGTATTATGTTGGACAAATGGGCAGTGGTTGTGTAAAAACGTCTTGGTAGACGTTTAGTTTTGGTGATAGGAAAGAAGTGTTGGTAGAATTCTACAGTGCAAGAAGCAAAATGTGCTTGAGTCCATGTGTTTTGTCTGCTAATGTAAGCTCTGTGTGTCCTTATCTGTGTCATGTGTTGTTTGTGTTTCGTTTCATTATGATTTCTATTATATGTTTTTGTTCTACTAGTACAGTGGTTCTCAACCTTTTTTGGCCCGTGCCCCCCTTCACCATATTTTCAGAACGTCATTCCCCCCCCCCTTCCTATCAAAAATTTTGCCCGTGCCCCCCTTCACTGTATTTTCAGAACGTCATTCCCCCCTTTCATATTTCCTATCTAAAAATCCCCCACCCCTATACAGTATACGTAAAAATGGAAGGTAAATTTAATAGCATATACTAAAACAAGTCTAGACATCCACATAAAACATGATTTGTGGGTCTACTTACTTTATAAAATGAATTTTAGAAGGATGAGACCTACATAAAAGTAAAGTATGAAAGTAAAGTAATTGGTTCTTGTATTAACGCGATCTTGAAATGGTCTTCATTCCCCCCCCCCCCCTGGAAACCCTCAAATTCCACCCTGGGGGGGGGACTTCCCCACCGGTTGAGAACCACTGTACTAGTAGATGTTTTTGTTGGCTGGGAGGTTCATCTGATATAGTAGTGAGTTTAGTTCTAAGTCTGATTTGTGAATTGTTTTGTATGATATGTTCTTGTTGTCTTTGTGTATCTCATTCTATTACGTATTCTTTAATAGATCCCAAATTTGGGAAATTTCATGTAAAGTGTATGTTAGAATAAGATGTGGTATAGCAAGTTGAAGATGTCAGCCATGGGAAATGGATCTTTGCTGACGAATACTCGGATGATATCGAAACTATCCCCGATGGAGTCACAGATTACATGGCTATACATGTTGCTATGACTGTTTCATTAGAACTCATGTACAACGAAGGTGTGGAGTTCTTGTGTGACATGGAAAAGTTGTGAAGAGACCGAGATACTTTGTGTTAGAAAGAAAACAACCAAGAGTGTGGAGAGATGAGTGATTAGTCTGTATAAGGGTTTCTGTAGCAGATACGCTGGAATGGCAAGTTGGATCTTTGGTAATGTAAAATAAGGAAAGTGGTGACGTTGATGATTATGTATTGTGAAATGTCTTTTCAGATAAAAGTTCAAAACACGTTTGACATAACTACAGAGGTTACATTTTTTCCTAATTTTTGTAACACATTTGTGTTAGTTTTGTCGACATAGTTCATACTTTTCCATAGCTATTTCTTAGTTTGGCTGACAGATTTTCCTAGTTTTTATCACTTTGGACGACAAGTTTATAAGTTTGATTGAAATATTTCTATCTTTGGTCAATATTTTTTCCCATTTGGTTAACAAAGTTTCCTACTTTTCATAAGTTTGGGTGTGATATATATAACGTTGGTCAACATTGTAGTTGTGTTGGCTAATATTTTTTCCTAGATATTTTATAAATTTGGTCGAGCTATTTCTGTACTTTGCCAACATTTTCCCATTTGGCAAACAGATTTTTCATACTTTTCATAAATTTGGCCGAGATCTGTATAAGTGTGCTTGATATATTTCTTTACTTAGTCAGTATCTTTCCCTATTTGGTTAGGAAAGTTTCCTACTTTTCATACATTTGACTGAGATATTTCTGTATTTGGCATAACTGTTTCCCCGACTTTGTTCATGTCTGTTTCAAATGTCTCTGTACATGTCTTTATGTGTCTCTGTTCATCCCTCTCCGACAAGAAAAGACAAGAAGAGGACAACGTCATCAAAACAAACCACTTTAAAAATCAACAAACAAAAACTTGGTTTCAATATTTTATCACCAAAATATGTGGGGTGTGTTCACAACATATTCACCAAAACAGTTTAGTGATATATCACTGTCATAAGAAAAATCATAATCAATGACATACATGGTTAGTGAACGTTTTGATTCAACACAATTTGATTCTGGTTTAGTGATCTTCATTCTTGGGTATTGTCACAGTCCTGCGTTACTCACATTCAGGCAACGTCACCCGTACCTCAAATATAACTTCAGCTCGTACAGATGTTTTACACGGATTTTATTTCAGGCAACGCCTGACACTCATACATATGCGACAAGGCGTTATCTGCCTGTCAAATTAATACACTGATCATCACTCGTCACACAATATATATATACATATCATCAAACATGATCACTCTCTCTTTAAGATCGCATGCGTTCACAACAATAGATAATGGCTTCAGAAAAACACTACGTCCAGTTGGAAAGCCGTCTCATCGCTGTCTGAAGCAGTTCAGTCGGTCGCTTGCCTACGTTGTCAAAATCCTTCGTGCAGTCAGCAACTCTGCGTGCTGTTCTCTTTGCACATAGTACTGTCGTCTTAGTACTTGTCATCCCCTAAAGTCTTATTATAGTTTACGTCGTCACGGTATTCCCCATGACCTAATGTATCCATCCCCTGTTCTGGGGGTTGGTCCCTCTGTTGTCCTAAATATGACACGTTAGTGTCCCCACCCAAGTCTGGTCTTATAACTGTTCTTAAGTCCTAGCTTGGGTGCTGTCTCTATTCTGTCTATATCTTTATAGAGGTCCTGTCCCTCTGTCCTCTCAGTCCTTGCCCCTCTTCTGTCACTACTCTGTCCTACTAGAATCTAACACCATGGCATACATGGTTAGTGAACTTTTTTATTCAACACAATTTGATTCTGGTTTAGTGATCTTCATTCTTGGGTATACAGTTGTCTGAGTAGTCCTACCTGTCTCAGGGCTCTGATCACACATATGACTATCAAACAACACAGGTGTTGTCGAGGTAATCACATATAACTTGTTTCTTTAGGATCCAGAATGAAGATATGCATGAGAGTTGAACCATCATGCCAAGATATCTGAATACTTCTTTTTATGAATGTCCAAGTGTTATACCAAAACCACCCGGTAGCGGTGGTCGTCACTTTTTTCTAATACTACCACTTGATTGGGTAGCATGATCGACAGGTCCTTGCAGTACGCTTTAAGGGCTGCCAAGCTGTCCCTATCATTTGGTTGGATATCCTCTGCTACTATGAATGCATGTGGACGTGTTGTCAGGTCCTTGTATTTGGTGTCTAAGGGTGTCGACCTTTCTCGTAATGTCTGATGATGTGTTTGTAAGTAACGTTGTAAGTTCGAATTATATAGATTGTCACGTAACTGACAGGTGTATATTTCATCATTATGAATGGTCCCACCGTGTCGGGTAAGCTTATCACTGAAGGATTTGTCACAAGTGGCACAGTGGTCGTCTGCTAGTTGAGTTACACTACGAGGATGTCCTAAATATACATGTGGTGGGTTTTTTCGTCGCCATTGTGGGAATTGTTTCTGGTGTATCCGTAGGCGCCTGATGCTGTGTTGTTGTAGATTGCCTTTTCTGTTGAAAATTTGTCTACAGATATGACATAAGTGTGCTTTATCCTCATGGGTGTGAATGGTCCGAATGTCGCTATTACGGTTATACTTATAACAAAAGGCTTTGTCGCACACTGAACACATGAAAGTAGCTTTACTGATCATATTGATAAACGTGCTGGTATATGAATAAGTCACACAACTGTCAAGTTTTCACTTTTTTTTGGGTTTTGTTTAAGTGCAAAATGTTCTGGTGTAAACAAGGCGAAGACTTTATACACAATATATGTTTCACTGTTTTATCAACAATCAGATGCCGACATGTCACTACACTAAGCGAGTACTATCACACTAGCCTGATTCACAAATACCTCTGCAGCGAAGGTTAGCCAAGTCAGCATGTGAACAATATCTTTTGTAGAGCGATTGAGCTCACAAGAGACGCCGTCAATATTATACACTGGTTGTGCACACGACACTACATAGCTGACGTGGATGTTTTGTAGACAACGCCAGGCTTTCTCACGCAACCGCCCGCCTTCATGTGACCGATGACTCATGCTACCGACCGCCCACTTAATGACGTTTGCATATGGCACCGATGACGTAGGGGTTGTCTCGGACATCCGCGTTCGTTAACAAAAAGGTTATGCGCTTTGTGTATTTATTTTTGTGAAATTCTTGTGGGCAAGGAAGAGGATATGGGTGTGTGTTACTGTTCATGTTTGTATGTGTACTTGTCTGTATGTGTGTTTATGTTTCTGTGTCTGTGTCTCTGCTTGTCACTGTTCGTGTTTGTACGTGTGTACTTGTGTAAAGTTGTGGTGACAGTAGTAAGGGTAAGAGATGTGTGTGCTTGTCTGTACGTGTTTGCTTCTTTGTGTTTGTGTGTGTATAGATGTTGTTGTGGTGACTCTGTACTTGTGTGTGTATCAAGTGTTTATGTTTCTGTCTTTGTGTGTCTGCACTTGTCTGTATGTATCACATGTTTGCTTCGTTGTGTTCATGTGTCTGTGTGTAATTGTTGTGGTGACAGTAGTAATGCTATGAGTTGTGGTAACAGTAGTGGAATTGTTTCCCTCTTTAGACCAATCACTCTCTCGACACAGCTTCACGACCATCAGCAACCACCACTACTATAGTTATAAGCACAAGCTCCTCTACAATTTAAGTGGTCACTCGACCACTTGACCACTACTTGACCCCTGCTTGACCACAACATCGATCACTTTAACCACTACCATAATCTTTCGCACATCGTCCTCTATAATTTATGTGGTCACTCGACCACTTGACCACTGCTTGACCACTACTTGACCAGTACTTTACCACCTCTTGATCATCACCATGTCACTACACCTACTTGCCGTTAAATTTCATCACTTGACCACTTGACCACTGCATGACCACCCTTTGTTCATCACCATATCATTACAACTACTTTTCCCTCAAATTTCCTCACTTGACCACTGCTTGACCACTGCATTACCACCCTTTGATCATCACCAATAGTTGTTGGTCTAACACTGGTTCGAATCCCACTCTCTAAACGCACCCACCCTTTGAGCATCACCGTGTTGGTCTAACACTCGTTCGAATCCACGCAACCACCCTCTTATCAATTCGCGACCACATTTAAGATTTATAAACAACCCATATAATATGTTCCACTAAACACACGTAGGATGGCGCTCACAGAAAGAAGTAGACTACATAACATTAGAAAGGTACCTACCGGTGATTCAAACCTCCATTTGCCGACACGAACAAGTCTACACATAACCAACTATAATACCCCAGACTCCATACACAACTACAGACCATAATTTCCACTACTCGTCCCTTCACATTCCTTTCATTTCTATTTTACGCTCACAGATTTTCACTCAGACACAGCCCCGCGTTTCTCCACCACATTTTTTCACACCACCAAAAAAATATATCCCGCCCCACGTTTTCAACACACACACACACATCTTTCTCTCCGACTTTTACAACCCCACGTTTCCACATGTTTTTTTCTACGTCAAAATATATTCTAACCGACTTTCACCACCACGTTTTTTTCACACCACCAAAAATCCTTTCCCGCCCCATATTTTCACCGGTACCACCCCACCTTTTCGAGATATCCAGCCTCAACACCATTTCCAGCATTTGCCTCCTAATCCTTAAGCTTCAAACGCATCGTGTACGCAACATAGATTACTACTAGCTGATCGCCATCGGGTTGTACAGAAGATGCCTCGCATTAAAAGTGCCGCGAAAAGACACGCAATGTATGCAGCTGGGAAGAAGAAGGCACAGGCGAGGAAGGTCGCTGCGACTGCTGAGCCTGTTTCTACACACATCAGTCCTACTCCTACACCAGCAGAAGCCGTTCCCGTCACTGAACCGATGCCATAGACTACAACGAATACAACTGAAGCCGTTCCCGTCACTGAACCAACGCCAGAGACTACAACGAATACAACTGCAGCCAGCAGCAGCGGAAAGGTCCGCAACGAGAATACCAACGAGAATCAGCCAAGCAGTTCACCAAAGATCAACACAAGCGAGGACTTCCCCGGCAAAATCCTGCTGAAACAAATCAGAGTTTGGGAAGCCAAACTGTCGACGCTACCAACAGACGAGATACTGAGTCTGTTAGAGAACGAGTTGGGAAAACACAGCATCACCCATCTGCGCAAGACACCTGATGGAATAATGGTCTCCATCAACAAGAACCTCAAGACACCGCACAATTGCAGGCTATATCAGAATTTCACGCTACAGTACTTGCTCTGAATGGCGCGATATGCTTAGTGTCAGGATCTCAGTTTCTGCAGTGTTTAGCAGTAACGCTCAACATTCACCGTTGGTGTTAATTTGAAATAAGCGTCCGCTAAATTGTTGTAAAAGTCTCATTGTTTTAAACAATATATACATTGTGTTGTTGTTTGTCCATCAAGAATGATTATGACCATTCGTTTCATCCAGTGGGATTGAAAGTATGGAGCCGTGAATTCTAAGATGGCTGATAAGGCCTATTTTGTCTCGAAATGTTCTTTGACAATGTGGACAAAGAATGCTTGACGTTTCTGGAGGAGGATTTTCTGCAGTGGTTTTTCTGTTCTGTCTTTTCTTCACAGCTCTTGCAGTCCTGGTTGCCTCACAAGTGGCTGCACCCTTGCATAATGATTAATTAATTTAATGTTTTGCGTATCCTTTACAGGACATCGCTGTCATCATCAGCATCTTTCAGCTGATTGTTTATTTCTTGGCAAGATTACGCTCAGTAGTTTGCCATTGCTTTCTGAGCGGCCGGCTCAGTATCCCGCAAGTCACCAGCGTGGGTAGAACCACTTCCAATTCTCGCGCGCTGCGAGACCCTGCGTAGATAAACGGGATTACGGAGACAGTCGTGTAACCCCTCGGCCAGAGAAACCGGCTGTGTAATGATGCACGCCACGAATTTCGGTCTCTGGCTGCAGTCTCCCAGGTGTCATGATGAATTCCAAAAGCATTCAGTGAGATTTTCAGAATGTCTTTAAAGCGTTTCCTCTGGCCGCCTTGAGAGCGTTTACCACAACGCAACTCGCCGTAAAAAATTCGTTTCGGGAGCCTGTGATCTGGCATGCGAGTCAAGTGATCAGCCCAGCGAATCTGATTCTTCATTAGTAGAGTGTGGATACTGGGCATGGACGCTCTTTCTAGGACTTGAGTGTCTGTGATCTTGTCTTGCCATTTAATCTTCAGTAACTTCCCAAGGCAGACTGTGTGGAAGTGGTTTAATTTCCTAGCGTGTCGCTGATAAACAGTCCAGGTTTCACAAGCATATAGCAGTGTGGATAATACAACTGCTTTGTAGACTTTCAGCTTTGTTTGCAGGCTTATTCCATTTCTGTCCCATACATTCTTGTACAGTCTGCCAAAGGCCGCGCTGGCCTTGGAGATTCTTGCATTCACTTCATCATCAATTGTGGCAGCTTGTGACACAGTGCTGCCAAGATAGGTGAATTTGTCCACAACACTTAGACTATGACCATTCACTTTGATATTCGGCACAGTGTGATTATTCCCTGGAGCTGGCTGGTACATAACTACAGTCTTCTCCAAATTGATATTGAGCCCAAAGTTGGCACAGGCATGTGAGAAAGCTGAAACATTATGTTGCATGTCCGCCTCTGAGTTGGCGTATAGAGCGCAATCATCAGCAAACAGGAGCTCTCTGACGGTGTCGCTGTCAATTTTGGTTTTAGCTTTCAGCCTTCTGAGATTGAATAACTTTCCATCCATGCGGTAGTTGATGTCTATTCCAATGTCGTTGTTCTCGAAGGCATTCGTCAACATAGCTGAAAACATGAGGCTGAACAGTGTTGGTGCCAGGACACATCCTTGTTTCACTCCATTGGTGACAGGAAAGGGCTCAGACAGTTCACCATTTTCCTGTACTCTTGCCTGCATAGCCATCATGAAATAGCCGCACTATTTGGACAAACTTTCGTGGACAGCCATATTTTGCCATAATCTTCCACAGTCCTTCTCTGCTGACTGTATCAAAAGCCTTGGTAAGGTCAATGAAAGTGGAGAACATTTCGCAGTTCTGTTCCTGACATTTCTCTTGCAGCTGCCTTGCAGCGAAAATCATGTCAACAGTTCCACATTGACTCTCGGGAAGAAGACCTTGATCGAGATGGGCCGTGAGGCGATTGAGAAGAATTCTGGCGAGTATCTTCCCTGCAATTGAAAGCAAGGAGATGCCTCGGTGGTTGTCACAGGATTGGCGGTTTCCTTTACGTTTGTAAAGGTGGACTATTGACGCGTCCTTGAAATCTTGTGGCATGGTCTCGTTCACCCATATGTTTGTAAAGACTTGGTGAAGCTGCTCTGTTAGGACCGGCCCACCTGCCTTGTATATCTCTGCTGGGATGGAGTCAGGACCAGGTGCCTTGCCGCTGGAGAGTTGCTGGATGGCTTTGTTTACTTCCACTATGGTTGGCAGGTCATCAAGTGTATCATTGATGGGAACTTGAGGAAGGCAGTTGATGGTTTCATCATCGAAGAAGGAAGTTGCATTTAAGATGTTGCTGAAATGTTCTGCCCAGCGCTGAAGGATTTCTTTCTTATCGGTGACCAATGTTCCCCCATCTGCACCGAGGAGGGGAACTAGTGCCTGGTGATGTAGGACCATAGACCGCTTTCAGTGAGTCGTAGAAGTTTTTCATATCATGTCTGTCAGCAAAGCCTTAAATTTCACCAGCTTTGTTGCTCAGCCAGGAGTCCCGCATGTGCCGAAGTTTCTGCTGCACTACTCTCTGAATGTTCTTGAGGGCATCTTTTTTTTATGTTGACTTCGGGTCATTCAAATGTGCCTTGAGGAGAAGATGGTTCTCGGCCAGCAATTGGTTGATGTCTTCGGAATTTTCATCAAACCAGTCTTTATGTTTTCGGGGGGTTGGACCCAGGATTTCCATAGCAGTGTTGTAAATTATGTCCTTTAGAGCTCTCCACTCTGTTTCTGTATCCTGTTTAGCTGCAGCATTGGGCTTGAGGCGGTCTTCCAGCATATTTTCTTGCTGTTTAGGCGGGTGACATTTAGTTGTTTTTTTTTTTTTTTGCATTTTCACCCCTTGAGGGCGCCGTGGTGGTTTGATGTGTATGTTTATTTTCGAGATAATGAGATGATGGTCTGTCCAACATTCTCACAGATTTGGCCTTCTTCTGCAAGTCGTGTCTCGCTCAAGGATGCAATGTCGATGTTGTACGTGCCCAGCTCTCTCCCAATCAGTGCTGTTCGTCTCTCTGGACCCGACGCTCCATCTCTGTCAAGTAGGGTGCGTACATTCCATGTTCCAATTGTTAAGGGAATATGGTTTACTCTTTTAGCTTTACCTGATTTTTCTTTGTATGTCGACCGCAGTTTAGGGTACCCACCAACCGCGGCTAGCTGGTTAGGTAGTGATGGAGCAGACAATGTTTAGGACACCTTTTCTAGTCCCTTCCTCATGCTATGGAGGTGAGCAGTGTGTTCCTATAGAGGGCTGCTCAGTCGCTCAGGGGGCTGCCGAATCCCACTGCTGATCCGGACAGTAGAAGACAACCATATGGCCTGAGCCGCCTGTGTGCAGGTCTGCGACCACAGCTGCCAGCGTACCCACGCCTGCAGCTTCGCCGCTCGCCACAGGGTTTGAAGGTGATATATGACGTTGGATGAAGAATGACTTGCGCGATGAATTGGATTAAAGTGAGGAAGAGTTGCGCAATTCGTCGACCTCACTCTCTCTCGTCTGAGTCCATCTGAATCCAGTGGCAGGACAAGTCAAGACGACTGGAGACGAATACAGGTGCAGTGGATGACCAGGGCACTCTACGTGCCTTGCCGTGCTCATTACGTTCCACAACGCTTTGCAAGTAAACGCCGTCTTGCCCGTTGAATCAGGAATGATTTCTTCCGCGCAGTATGCTGGATCCTGTCTTCACATGCTGAGTAAGCATACCTTAGTTCACCGCTTGGTTTGACACCAAATCGGCTACCCGCGCCTGGTTTAGCGATCCTCTCAAAGCTGTTGCCCGGGGGGTGGCCCTTGTCGCATGCAGACAGCTACTAGGAGCTACAGGCGTGAGCTGGGTGTCAGACTTAGACCAGTGGGGGATGGGTCCTGAAAAGGACATGAGAGTCATCCTTACCAAAGGTGCTACCAATGCCAGATACCCTGTACCCCCCCCCCCCCCCCCCGTACATTGTATAAATATAAGTGATATATAAATGGTATGTAAATTCAATTGGTACATTTTATTAATTTCAGTTGTAGAAGCGTCATTTTCCAGAAAAATTTGTCAAATTGAAACAGTATTTTTTTTTTTTTTTTTTTTTTTTTGCGGTGGGGTAAATGTTCCATACATATTTTAAATGTGATCGCACTGATGCGACACAAAATAGTGATAATAAGGCACAAGATAGTAGTGCCACCAAAACCGGTCGTGGAATTTGGAAGTACCTAAGTTCATCGTGCAGATATCTTTAAAACAGTTAGGAAGTTTAAGTATTGAAATAGAGACGTGACCGAATAACCGCTAAGTCACCTTCCATTGTTAACTAGCGGCTTCTCAGGGTGAGGAATGCCAGATGTAATATATACTTTGGGTTCGAGCTGTCAGGTGGACAACGGTGAACCTTGGAGGCAGTAGAATTTATAGTTACAAACAGGTCAGGATTAATTTTGGGCTGTCAAGGAACAAAAGTAGGTACCGTAGGCTGGCAGATTTATAGTCGTGGGAAATGCATGAACTAAGAAACCGAGAGTTAACCTTAGGTTCGGACGTGGCAAGCTAAAATAGACTGATAGAGACTAATTAAATATGCAGAGTAGTGGATGCTGATTGGATAAGTCCTTCGCGGGATGCATGGAAAAGTCCGCGTGACTCAGGTCGCGAAGCCGCGCCAGCATCAGGAGAAAATATATATACGAAAGAATCGAGCCAGTGGAGGAGTTGAACAGGAGAGAGTTGGACAGTTGAGAGTGGACTCCGGGAGCGGCGGGGGTCTGGGCCCTTTTGGGGCAGCCCAAGGAAAATAGTAACAGGACTTCAGAAATTGTGGCTAATCCGTGCCCAAGTCTGTATAGTATCTGAATGAGAAGGAAGTGAAGGAAGACGGACAGGCGCTCATGCCGTAACTCGTCTGAATCACTGAGAGGAGAGAGAACGACTAAGGATCTGTGGACGGAACCTACCCAAGGCAGATAAGCCAAAGAAGGGAAAGACACGCAGAGTCCGAGGGTCGCAAAGTGCAAGAAAGCCACTTGAGTTGAGAGGACCGCCAGCTAAGGAAACCACTCACGAGCTGCAGATGATGGCTAAAGTCACACATGACGTACATTAGCCAGAGAGGAGACGAGGTTGTTGGAAACGCACAGGACTGAAAGTCAGATAGGACGGAAAGGTCAAGTGGGATCCACGACAAGCGATTGATTGGGCAGAGACAAATGAAACCCAGAAGGACAACCAGAAGATCGACTGGATGACAGAATCGAATGTAAGTTGGCGTAAGACTTAGACCTAATTAGTATAATTGTTAGAATATTCGCTAGATTATAATAAGGTACCTTAGTTTAGAAAGCTATGGCAAACTTCCGCGGACGAATTGGCCAAGGAATCATGAGCAGTCAATCAAGGCTAGGGCTGACTGCGACGTCCTGCAAAGGACCCACATCTAACTAGCTAGCTAACTATAATAGCAGTCTAAACAAGGAAGCATTGGCAAACTACTGAACGTTAACCCGCTAAGAAATCACGACCCGGCAAGGATCGGGACTGAATGCGACGTCCTGCAAATTAAGTTAATGGGCCACTTATAAGCCTACTGAACGATAACTAAGAGATAGACAAAGACCGGTGTAATTGGCTGAAAATCATCTGATGGCTGTAGAAATGTGATTTCTGAGGAAAATGCAAAGAATACCATGGACAGCCAGAAAGACCAATGAACAAGTCCTTCAAGAAACAAATGAAGATCGTAAACTGATTAGAGACATTAGACGTAGACAGTCACAATTTTTTGGGCATGTTATAAGAAGAAATGATTTGGAGAACTTAGTGACAACTGGTAAGATCCTGGGGAACAGACCAAGGGGAAGACCTAGAAACAAGTACCTGGATGGCTTGGCCTTGTGGCATGGTCGAGACAGAAACACGGAGCTGATCCACGACTCTGGTGATCGAGTGAGATGGCAGAACATGACCGCCCACGCTTACCGGCAAGGCACATGATGGATGGATGGTGTAATTCCTAGCTTTAGTCCATTGCTTCATGCGGTTAGTAGGTGGTCATAGGTAGCATTTCCCTAACATCCAGTTGCATAGCCTACTATATTATCTATCTCTCCCTTGTGAGGTCATGCAGTATTGTATTGTTCTTATAGTTGATTATGCATATGTGTTACTCTATGCGATTATAGATAGATAGACAGACAGACAGATAGATAGATAGATAGATAGATAGATAGGTAGGCAGGTAGATCCCCGCCAGGTACTGGGCGAAGCCGGGCCGGGTCCTCTAGTTTAATATAAAAGGAGCGATGGCATGGCTTCTTTAGGAAACCAAAATAAAATATCCAAATGTAACCAAATGTGCAAGAGAACCGTTTCCATCTTCATATCTAGCTGAATGGGGATTTAGGGCCATAAATGATGTGCTGCTTTAAAAAAAGAAAATCGGCTGAATATAACAAAACGGAGAGACTTGAGACTGAAGTTAACTAAATTGGAACCTGACATAAAATCTCTTTGCAGCAAGCATCGAGCGCAAGGATCTCACTAGATTTAAATAATAAATAATTACTAATAAATAAAATAATATAGAAAAAAAATTTCATTAAAATTATTTTGTACTTGAATTTCCATTCCCTATTATATGTTTTGAAAATTTACCTACTGTGTTTGTTCAATAGTTTCCTAGTGATTTCTTCCTAAAACCTATCATTCAAGTTTCTTTAGTGAACATTTCAATTTTTGAATATTAAAAATTATGTATATGTTGGGGGAGGGGGCATAAGAATTTTAGAAAGGCTTTGGTGGGGCACAGCACAAAATAGGTTGGGAAACACTGTTGTAGACAGACATGATCACCAACGCCAAACGGCATGGACTATAAGAAGAGTTGCAGTACACGAGACAGAAGGCTGTGGACAGACATGATCACCAACGCCACACGGCATGGACTATAAGAAGAGTTGCAGTACACGAGACAGATGGCTGTGGACAGACATGATCACCATCGTGACACGGCATGGACTATAGGAAGGCTGGCAGTACAGAAGACTGTGGACAGACATGATCACCAACGCCACACGGCATGGACTATAGGAAGGCTGGCAGTACATGAGGCAGAAGGCTGTGGGTATACATGATCACCAACGCCACACGGCATGGACTATAGAAAAGCTGGCAGTACAGGAGAAGGCTGTGGGTAGACATGATCACCAACGCCACACGGCATGGACTATAGGAAGGCTGGCAGTACAGGAGAAGGCTGTGGATCACTAACGCCAGACCGCATGGACAATAGGAGCACAGAGAAAGTAAATAGAAAGTATACTGCCTCAAGGGGACGCAGAGGTGTTTCCAAGGCACCAGGGCCGGGTTATATACTGGCCAAGACCTATTGACGCGTCCTCGCCGAGCGTCCTGGGCAACAGGTCCCTTCGGGGTCCTGGCTGAAGTCAATAATAGGATCGCCGATTCCTCCGAAGTCGGAGAGTGTCTGCCTGTTTGGCGAGGGACCACCAGTCTGCACACCAATAAGCCAGACATGGGACAACGGATACTCACGCAAACCTCAGGTCCTGTATGACATCACACTGATGCCTTCATCCGACATACAGGACTTTGCGTTGGAGCTCAAGCCAACGAACACAAGCAAACAAGCACTGCCTCAAGCATGTGCTCGCGTTACCCCAAAGGTAAAAAAAAGGTTACCTAAAAAGGCGTTCTAGATTAATTCGCACCGTTGTAAAATATAGAGACGAATATATTGCTCACATACCATCTATTGATAATTAATCACCTGAAACACACATTATTTTATACAACCACATCAATTTTGACAACAGAACAGACTTTAAAGTGACACTTATCTTGATTTATCATCAGAACTACCTGAGCGAGGTGTAGTAACTTCTTATTAGGCGTTATCAGCTTACATGTGGTTTTAAATGTCGTTTCCTGTTTACATTGACTACAAGAAGATTGGCGGTACACGAGACAAAAGGCTGTTGGCAGTACACGAGACAGAAGGCCAACGTTGATCACCAACGCCAAAGTGCGTCAGCCCTGCAACATAATGGTTAAATTGCGTTTTCATCTGGTGTTGCTAGCCTTTATCCTGATATTTGACCAGAAATATGCACAAGGTAATGAGACTTGAAAGATACGTTGTTAGTCACTCGTTTAGTTTACACATAAAACATTCACGATGAGTTTCTGAGTAGTATTAGCAATTTTGATCAATATTTAAAAATTGGGTTTTTACTTATGAAATCATACCGTTAGATAGAGCTTGGCAAGACGAATCCAACGGTATCTCAACGAAGAGTGCGTTAATTCTAAGCGGAGTTATGAATTTTTTGGTGACGTAACGTGGGTGATTGTATATTTATATGAGTAAGGGTGTGTGGTTAAGGGATGTTTGGTTGGGGGATGGGTGGTTGGGTAGAGGATGTGGGTGGGTGAGTGTGTGTAGGTTAGGAGATGGTGGGGGATGTTTGTAGGGGTGGGCTGGGAGATTATGTGGGTGGGTGCGGAATACGTGAGTTGGTGGGGGATGTGTATTGTGTGGCTGAGGAATGTGTGTTTGGATGAGTGGTTGAAGGTGTGTGGGTGGAGGAGGATATGTGGGTGAGTGATTGTTGGGGGTAATGGGACGGGTAGAGGATATGTGAATGGGTGGGGAGATGTGTGTAGGTGGGTGGATGTGTGCTGGTGGGGAAAGAATGTGTGCTTGGGGTGTGGGTGGATGGGATGTGTGGTGGGTGAGAGGTGTGTGTGAGTGGGGAGATGTGTAGGTGTAGGGATGTGGTGGATGGGTGGGGGAATGTATGTATGTGTGTGTGGGTTATGTGTGTGGTTGGGTGGGGGAGTTGGAGTGAGTGGGGGATGTGTGGGTGGGTGGTGGATGTGTCTCATAACATAGTAATATGCATTGTTTATGTTTACAAAATTCATGTGACAATGTTTTTTCCTATGCACTGTTGATGAAAGAAAGATGAGTGATTGGAAGGGCCGAATGTAAGACGGGCCTGCGTGCCCAATTTGTTACCCTTTGAAAATAAAGTCTGTTCGTTTGTTCGTTCGTAAGTAAGTTTGTAACTGCTGCATAAATTAAGCAGCAGTTAATTAATTATTAAGATATTAAATAATAAAAAAATTAAAATATTAAATAATTAAATATTCACTAAAATTGATTTCTACTTCTGCTCTATAATTATTACACTGTTCTGTATCTAATAGTGAACAATTAATAAGTAAATACTAACTTACTTAAAACATACCATATAACTTATTTTACAGTACTGTATTTAAATTTAAATAATTATGTACTGCTGCGCAGCTTAGCAAAAAAGTACTCTTTACTTAGACTTCTTACAAGTTTACTGACAGGTCTGAAAACTGGCTTTCAAAATTATTTTCAGTTACGTCAAATGCTGAAATATATATGCAAGTACACAAATACGTTACTGCTATAAATGACACTTGTATTCTGTTTAATTTTAGTAGTTAAATTACCAGTTCTAATTATGAATAAATACAGGTCCGCTATAGTTTATTGTATGGGCACCGCAATCTTGAATTTTGTGTTATGAGTAATGACGGCCATGTCACTAAATATTTTGTCCTAAACTCCAGCAAACACCAGCTGTGTTGAAACTCTTCACATTTATGTAAAATTGATTGAGGCATTAAAAAATGCAATAAAAAGTTTAGACTTCTTTAAGCTACAGGAGTAAGACAAATGACCTTACTATTCGTGAATAGAATTTTTAAAAATCCAGAGACAACGGTTTTTTCGGCTCAATCTGTTGGTGCCTAGCAGAAGGACCAATACTGAAAATATCAGAATAATTTCCCCTTTCATCGTACCACGCTGCTTTCGTTTGACATCTAGATGGACATGATCACAACTGGAAGTGAAATCGTTGGACACAACAAAAAGTTCGCGAAATGAAGAAATACCATACCCGCCCAACCCGAGAAAGTTCGATAACTCTGACATTGCTAGTAGTATGTCGAATGTTTACAATGTAATGGATTACGGATTAGGATAAGAATTAAGATGATGTAGACTAATGTAGAGTGAAATTCAGTGGATCACAGTTTTTGTCCAAACTTTGGGGTTGACCGAATCATCGCGCTGGCAGTACTCAGCAAAACGCCCCTGTAATGTTTCAAGCAATATAGACTAATAATAGGATATAGATATTGCATAATGCATTAAAAATGCATTGCTATGTTGTGGTTCACATGTAGAAAATAATTCATCATCACCATGTGCCATGCCAGTCATGTCATGTTTCATTATCTCACTCGATCACGAGAGTCCTGGATCAGCTCAGTGTTCTTGTCTGGACCATGCCACATGGTCAGACCATCCAGGTATTTACTTCTCTGCCCTTGTTCTCTTTCTCTTGATCTTGTCAGTTGATCTTGCAAGTTCTCCAATTTACTTGACTGTCTAAGTCTAATTTCTCTCATCAGTTTACGATTTTAATTTGTTTTAAAAATAATATGACAACAAATAATGACAGTCAAGTGAATCACTGCATATTTTGTCTTAGATTTCTTTATGAAAGTTCAGTGATTTGATTACTTTACATATGTATGTATAATACAATGTTGACCTATCAGTCACAATGGTACAACTAAATTAGTTATTAGCGATGTTTCAGCTGAGAAGTAACCATTCCAATGTTTAAATCATGTTAATGAATTAAATAATTATTTGATCTGTAATATAGTAGTAGTAGTAGTAATTAATGAAATTCAGCTTGCAAAGAGATGACAATGATGTACTGAGAATTGTGTCAACTGAAATCATTTTCTCATTTGTTTGTAAGTTTAACCCTGAAGTAATGAAGGTGGATATGAAAGTGAAGTCATGCTATTTAAACATATGACATAAGATTCTAATTTGTACTATTTTGATTCTGAGAAAGATTATGAATATTGATTGAAATCTTTCTTGCAAGAGAAAGATTATGACCCTTTGCAAAACAGGCTCAGTTAAGATTATTGTAGTTGAATTCTGAATGATGGTCTGAACTTCTCCGTAGTAAATCCATCAGTGTAAATTGACTAGATTTGTTTACCCCTAACTGATGCTGTTCTGATATAACTGCCCCTGTTTCCCAGGAGCTAGTATATTTTTGCGTGTGCAAATGTTAGCTAAGAAAAAAGTAGAAAATGCAGGCACCAAGTAAACATTTCCTGGTGCCAAGGCGACTTGCATCCTGGATTTTTTTTTTCTTCCCTGGAATACAACTATCACTCGATGCAGTAATAGAAAATCATCGCAGGAAATAGCCGATCACACATGCTGCAATTTTTGGGATAGAAAGAGTTAAGCTGGCTGTCTAGTCTATGGCATGTTTGTCTGAACTTGATGCATTTGGATTGTTTTGTTGCCAGGGATCCAGTTTTAGAATATAAATACTGTTTTAGGGTTTCATCATTAAAGACACAGTTTTAGAGTGTTATCACTGGAAATGGTTTTAGGGTTTCATCATTAGAAATACAGGATTAGAGTATATTTTGTCACTAATTTTATTGTTTATCACCAGGAATGAAGTGTTTAGTGTTTTTTCCTAGGAACCACATTTTTAGAGTTTATCCTAGGGATACATTTTTAGTGTTTTATTACTGGAAATCACAGTTTAGTATGTTTTACTATTAGAAATCACAATTCAGTGTTTTATCACCAGGAATCACATTTTAGTTTTATTAACAGGGATGACAGTTGAGTGTTTTATCACCAGGGATCACAGTTTAGTGTGTTTTATCATTAGTGATAGTAGATCAAGTTGTCGTGTTCTGTTGCCAGGGATCAAATGTTTACAGTGCGACAACTGCAGCAATCTTGGTATAGCAGAAAACAACACCTGTGTCATCGATGGGGGATTTTGCCTCTCTGCCTTTGTCAGAGAGAAAGGGATTGGTAAAGATGTCATTCAAGTCACTCGCAGGTAGGCTCATTTTTCTACAGCTTCTGGCTTTTTAGGAACAGGCTTGACTTCTTTTAGGCATGCAGATGGGCTCAGGTTATCATCATACCTGGAGGTCGGCATGGCTGAATGGATAAGAGCACTGGCTCAGTGTTGTGATGCCGAGGTAGCAGGTTCAACCCCTACACCAGTCAGATGTACTAAAATGTTGACTTCTCATTCTTGATATAGGGATGTAAATTATAAGTACCTCAGAAGTCAGAGTGGGTTCACTTGATGGCGAGGGACAGTGGTAATAGGTAATGCTGACCCACACACAAAAGTCAGTCCAGTGCTACCAGATGTAGTCTCACATGTATGGACTATGCTTGAGTTCAAAGCAAGTGAATGAAAAGAAAAAAAAAACACCATCATGTGACTAGCCATCTGGCGTAGGCGTTCTTGTCTTTCCACAGATCTCGGTCTTTGGTGTTCTGGATCAACTTTGTTGATGATATTCCTCCATGCCGCCATCTCAGTACATCCAGCATCATTTGTCTTAGTCTGCCTCTGCATCTTTTCCCACCGATCTTTCCAGTTGTCACAATATTCTTGAATGCCTCTCATGACCAAAGAATGCTGCTTGTCTCTTTTTTATAGTTGTACTAGCTGCCTGGCCCGGCTTCGCCCAGGCTCTGGCGGGGATCTATCTATGTATGTATGTATCTATCTATCTATCTGTCTGTCTGTCTGACCCGGCCCGGCTTCGCCCAGCTTCTGGTGCGGAGCGTCTCATTTAATTCATATAAGTAGTCATATAAGCTCCCGTTCCCGACTATCTATCTGTCTGTCTGTCTGACCCGGCCCGGCTTCGCCCAGACCCTGATGGGGAGCATCTCATTTAATTCATATAAGTAGTCATATAAGCTCCCGTTCCCGACTATCTATCTATCTGTCTGTGTGTCTGTTTGTCTGTCTGTCTATCTGTCTGTCTGACCTGGCTCGGCTGCACCCAGTCCCTGGTGGGGAGCATCTCATTTAATTCATCGTCAATCAACTCATTTAATCTATAGCCAGGGGACTTAACTTAAAATATAACAATGCTACTAAAAGTTATATCCCTTTTTTTATATTGTTTTATATTTTCTTATGTTCAGTCATGTAATTACAAAATTAAATTTTAGGAAGGTGATAGCTGATAGATAAAACTATGACAGTTGGTTGCACAGGAATGAAAGGAAAACATGTAGAAAATGTCATCTCAATCGGATGGACCGTTCGCGAACGCATAAAGGACAGACCACATACATCCATACATACATACATACAACGATTTTTATAGATATAGATATAATGTTCCAATGTCATTAGCCTCTTCCAAGCTATCATTGTTAGTTACCCTGTCAGTGTAAAGTATTCGCAACGTTTGTCTCAGGAACCACATCTCTGTTACTTCTAGCTTTTCCTAATTTGTTCATTAACCTTCCATAATTCACTGCCATACAGCAAGACAGGTTGTATATAACACTTCAGCGTTCTCTTTCTTACATTCAGTCACACTCACTGTCACTCTCATTTACTGCCTATATCTCAGGGGGGTCTTGAGCCTGGGGAATTAAGGCCACCTGGCTAGCGCAGTCGTCGTGAACTGTGCACATTAGGGTTTTATTTTCCCCCAACAAAAAAAAAAAAATCCACACTTTACCGAGGATTCGAACCCATGTCTTACGAAGGACAATGGGACAAATGGTCTTACGAAGGACAAAGCACGAGAGAGAGAGAGAGAGTTGGTGTCTGGAGAAGTCATTATATTTAATTGATTTGTGCATAATAAAATTGATTTATTCATGTTGGTTCCTGGAGAAGACAAAGTTTATATTTCTTTGTTTATTTATGCATAATCAAATTAATTATGTTTGAATTTAGATGCATGAGCAAGGATCAATCAATATTGTGCACGAAACATAAGCAGAACGTCAAGTGTTGCAGAGACCATGACTTGTGTAACATTGAGACACCGGAGTTAGGTAAATAGTGTTGCATGCAGATATTCTAGTTTCATCACATTGTTTCACTGTTTTCGAGAATTCTTTAGACGGTGATGCTGTCATCTACACAGATGGGTCTGTTGTCCGACATGTGAGAAGCTCATGGGCCTTCACGGCGCAGGCCGGAGGGAGAATTGTGAAGGAGGACTCTGGTGCTTTTGTTGAGTCCACAAGTAACCTGACTATGGAAGTCATGGTAGTAAGTAAAGCAATAACATGGCTCGAGACACAGACATTCAATGGGGCATGTTTTCTTAGCGACTCAATGAGCTTGCTCAAGAGGATAGAGATGGGGTGGATCTGAAGAGAGTGGTTGCTGTCTCTGGAGTGGTCTCGGCTGACAAAGATTAGTTTCATCTTGATGCCAGGGCATGTGGGAGTACAAGGAAATGAGTGGGCTGACAAGCTCGCAGGTAAGGCTAAGGTGGAGGGCGGACACGCCATGGACCAGGCTGACATTCTGAATGCTCTACGAGAAGTAAGACTTGTGCGAGAACCAAGTGATGACAGCGAATCTACAACCATGGTCAGACTAAACAAAACAGCAAATTAAAAGAGGTGTGGCCAAACAAGAACACTATGCAGGAAGCCAAAGAAGATTGATAAACCAACACAGAACTGGTGTAGTGAGCCGCTACACGCTGCAGGATTTGCTGAGGAGGGGATCCGAGCACTTATGGACTGAATGGTTCGATGTGCAATGAGGATGATCTGTCGACTAACTAACTAACATTGTTTCACTAATTCCTTGGACACTTGAAGATGACGGAGCACGTAAGGGAATGTCCCAAGTGCTTTGACATTGATTCTTGACTCATTCCATCTTAGCCAGTTATTTGATTATCATTTGAGCCAGGTCCATGGATGTTATAGAATAATGTAGCCACTTACCCGGCAGGCTGCACTGTATGAGAGGTGCAAGAATTGATTCATGACACATCACACCTAGGTGATGTTATATCTGCATGGATGGCTCTGTACTACCAGGCAACAGAAGTGCCTTTGTGTTAGCTTTATTGTGCTATGAGCATTTTGTCCTTGTCGGTTGATATACCAGGTGAATGAATTGCTCCATGAAAATGTATTAACTTAAATGTGGTTGTAGGTATAATAGGGCAGGCGTGTATGAAACATGCATGGTAAATAATATTAAAATTATGAGAAAGACAAAGTAATGCATGAGGACAGAGCAGTTCATTGTTTTACTAATTCATTGCACTTGCTGGCTCTGCATCTCCTGCAGAGAGAAGTGGAGGACTTTGAGGCCAGTGAGTCCACATCGTTGTCCAGAATTAGATTTGGGAGTAAGAATTAGCACAGCCAGACACAAGAGGCACTTTGGGAGAATGAAGGGCCTCATCAAGCAACACATAACTGGCACTATTAGCCACTGGATGCTGATGCATATGTTGGGAGGATCTGAGCACCTATGGACATGACCAGATTGCAAGGATAATACTCCAATGACTAACCTATTCATTGGTCATTCAAATTTTATATCATTTTTTATGGATTCATTGGACAGTCAGAATGTTTATCTCATTGTTTTACTGATTCTCAGGTTGTTTATTGTTGGAATGTTTTACTGACAATCAGTAAGAAGATTGTATATAATCTCATTGTTTCATTGACTCGTTAATCAGATTGTACATCATCTCATTGTTTCACTGGCTCAGCTACTCAGATTGTACATCATCTGTTTCACTGACTCAGCCAGTCAGATTGTATATGAATGAACTAAAAAAGACTGTTGAGAGACAACATTGCAGTTATAAGCATATTTCAGGCGAACGAAAGAAGAAGAAGAAGATTGTATATCATCTCAATGTTTCACTGACTCAGCCAGTCAGATTTTATATCATCTCAATGTTTCACTGACTCAGCCAGTCAGATTGTATATCATATTCTGTTTTCTTTTGACAGTCTCTGGCGTTAGCATAACCAAAGTGGTTATCATCATTGCCACCTTCATTATCATTCTCACCATCATCGCCTGCATCCTCATCTATGTTAAGAAGCAGTCTGGACCTCCGGACCAGAACATAAACACCAACCCTCTGATGGGCAGCGAGCCCTCGTCTCCGAAAGAACTCAACAACTGTTCGCAGTCTGGTAATGGCTCAGGTGAGTGTAGTTTGTGTGTCTATGAGTCTTGTCTTGTCCGTGCTTGTCTTGTTTTATCAGTGTTTGTTTTGTCTTGTCAGTGCTTATCTTGTCTTGTCAGTGCTTGTCTTGCCTTGTCAGTGCTTGTCTTGTCTTGTCAGTGCTTGTCTTGCCTTGTCAGTGCTTGTCTTGTCTTGTCAGTGCTTGTCAGAGAGAGAACAAACACAGGCACAGTGTACATAGCTTTCAGCAAACCTAATCCTGGTGAACAGAAAAAAAATGAGTTCTTTATCAGGTATATATATTGTATCTGTGCTTGTTTTTCTCTCTCTCTCTCTCTCTCTCTCTCTCTCTCTCTCTCTCTCTCTCTCTCTCTCTCTCTCTCTCTCTCTCTCTCTCTCTCTCTCTCTCAAACACACACACAGAGAAAGAGAGAAAGATGTGTATTCATTTCCTTGTCTCGTGGGAGATTGCTCGGGCGTTGCACTGTGGGAGGTGAGTGTTGGCTGCTGTCTGTGTCAGCTAAAATACATATTGTTTCAGGTACGCTGTTAGGGTAGAATTACAGTGAACCTGGTCGACTGGAAGAGATGATTCTAAGGTTCCAGTTACCTGTAGGTTACTGTAACATTCAGGATTTCTATTTTTAAATTAAATTAGTTTTTTCAGCATTGCAGTTGTGTAGGGTGGTGGGATAGGAGTATTTGCCTATCACAGAAGTCAGGTGCCTCCTTCCCTCCGCTAGCCTACAGGATACTCTTGGGCAAGGTGGAGTACCCATTTAAACCACCCCCTCTCTTCCCCCCACCACCACCACCACCAGTCAGGGCTACTGAAACCATGGGTGCAGGTGGTGGACAAAGTTGAAGAGCAGCTGACGCATAGTTGTAGGTTATGGTCTCCAGTTTCATTATGGTAGACATGAATATTGTGTTTATGTTGTCAGATGAATGTTCTTTTGTCAGATGAATGTTCTTTTGTCACATGAATGTTGTGTTTCTGTTGTCACAGGAATGTTCTGTTGTGACATGGGTATTCTGCTTCTATTATGCAGGGATAATTGAAGAGCATCAGCTTCCTTACCGTAACCTGGTGCTCCGTGATGGTGATCTCTCTCTGGAGGACATGAGGAAAGTTTTCTGTGGGGACAAGCAGCGGCCATCCCGTTCAATGAGATTGCAGCATCTTTAGGTGATCAACTGTTGTTGTTGGTGGTAGTGGAGTTTGTGTGGTCACACATGTTGCTGGTAGTGATAGTGGAGTTTGTGTGGTCACACATGTTGCTGGTAATGATAGTGGAGTTTGTGCTATCACACATGTTGCTGGTATTGAGGGGATGGGGTTTGTGCTATCACACATGTTGGTGGTAGTGAGGGGATGGGGTTTGTGCTATCACACATGTTGGTGGTAGTGAGGGGATGGGGTTTGTGTGGTCACATATGTTGGTGGTAGTGATAGTGGAGTTTGTGTGGTCACACATATTGGTGGTAGTGATTGTGGAGTTTGTGTGGTCACACATGTTGGTGGTAGTGAGGGGGGGGATTGTGTGGTCACACATGTTGGTGGTAGTGAGGGGATAGAGTTTGTGCTATCACACATGTTGGTGGTAGTGAGGGGATGGGGTTTGTGTGGTCACACATGTTGGTGGTAGTGAGGGGATGGGGTTTGTGTGGTCACACATGTTGGTGGTAGTGAGGGGATGGGGTTTGTGTGGTCACACATGGTGGTAGTGAGGGGATGGGGTTTGTGTGGTCACACATGTTGGTGGTAGTGAGGGGATGGGGTTTGTGTGGTCACACATGTTGGTGGTAGTGAGGGGATGGGGTTTGTGTGGTCACACATGTTGGTGGTAGTGAGGGGATGGGGTTTGTGTGGTCACACATGTTGGTGGTAGTGAGGGGATGGGGTTTGTGTGGTCACACATGTTGGTGGTAGTGAGGGGATGGGGTTTGTGTGGTCACACATGTTGGTGGTAGTGAGGGGATGGGGTTTGTGTGGTCACACATGTTGGTGGTAGTGAGGGAATGGGGTTTGTGTGGTCACACATGTTGGTGGTAGTGAGGGGATGGGGTTTGTGTGGTCACACATGTTGGTGGTAGTGAGGGGATGGGGTTTGTGTGGTCACACATGTTGGTGGTAGTGAGGGGATGGGGTTTGTGTGGTCACACATGTTGGTGGTAGTGAGGGGATGGGGTTTGTGTGGTCACACATGTTGGTGGTAGTGAGGGGATGGGGTTTGTGTGGTCACATATGTTGGTGGTAGTGTGGTGAAAGTGGGGGTTTGTGTGGTTATACATGTTGGTGGTAGTGAGATGAAAGTGAGGGTTTGTGTGGTCACAAAGAATGGGCTTCTCATAAGTCTTTAAGCCTGACCATGAAAGGAGTAGGCGGAGAAAATTGAAATTTGGCACATGTATAGCTCATTCAATTTGTAATGGACATATGAATTATGAATTTCCCACCTCAACTGGTTTTTCCAATATGGTGCATGGCACAACACACCCTACTGACCAGATCTGCACATCCAACGGTTTGTCAGAAAAATGGAGAAATCAGACGCCAGGACTGTGATAAAATTCTTGATGTTACAGTGTAAAACACCTACAGAAATACACATGGAGATGGGGCCAGTGTTTGAGGAAGTCTGTCCTTCATATGCTTCTGTAAAAAGATTGGTGTTTGCAGTTTCAGTGTGGCCGTTCCCAAGTTGCAGATCTGCCAAGACCAGGACGACTGTCCTCAGAGTGCAATGATGCAAATGCTGCAAAAGTGAAGAAAATCATAGACCAGGATAGGAAAATGACAATTGCAGAGATATCGGGTTCAGCAAAACTGACTAAGAGTACAGTTTTTAGAATTTTACACAACAGACTGAACATGAGAAAAGTGTTTGCCCTGCGCCTGCTGACATGTGGTCAGAAACAAACACGGGTTGATTGCTGTGGCCAGTTGCTCAGCATGTGGTGGTAGGAAAACATGTAAAAGACTATGGGGACGGTAGATGAGACTTGGATTCACCAAATCGTAAAAAAACAGCTGAAAGGAAATCGTCTTGACAGTGACGAAGACTGGCTTGTGATAACTGGGTCACGCAGAGATGTCAGAAATGCATAAATTCAGGTGGTGGTTACATTGAGACACTGTGCCAAATTTCAATTTTCTCCACCTACTCCTTCATGGTTAGGCTAAAGACTTATGAGAAGCCCCTTATATGTTGGTAGGTTGTGGTGACATGAAATTGTTGACTTGGGGTTTGTCATAATGAAACAAATCTAGCAACATTTTAGAAATCTAGCACAGTATGCCCAAGGCACTTCAGGCATGTAAAATGTACCTCATTGACTGTTTTCTTAAAAAATCTTTGCTGGGTGTTGCAATCAGCCCCAACCTTTTGGACAGATCAGAAATTCCCCTTGACCACTCTACTCAGTCAGTCTGATGATTGACATGTCTCTGATTTCTGGTTTTCTCTAAGCCCTCCAGTACTTGTCAATATGCACTTTATGCCATCTGGACAATGTTGCTGGCCCTCTCTCTAGTCTCCAGTACTTGTACATATGCACTTCATGTCATCTGGACAATGTTGCTGGCCCTCTCTCAAGCCCTACAGACTTGTAAATATGCACTTCATGTCATCTGGACAATGTTGCTGGCCCTCTCTCAAGCCCTACAGACTTGTAAATATGCACTTCATGCCGCCTGGACAATGTTGCTGGTCCTGGGCAGGACACTGTCATCAATTCCAACACCAGGTTGATTTTCTGGGCAAGTTTACATTCAGCAGTTTGCCATTGCTTACTGAATGAGAAGTCAGCGTTGAAGTCAGACTGACCAGTGTAGGGAGCGACCCCAAAACCCTCACTATCAGTGCACCAGAAGCTCAAGGCATTATGTCCCGTGACCACACAGACTGTCTGACTGACTTGACCACACAGACTACCTGACTGACTTGACCACACAGACTGTCTGACTGACTTGACCACACAGACTACCTGACTGACTTGACCACACAGACTGTCTGACTGACTTGACCACACAGACTACCTGACTGACTTGACCACACAGACTACCTGACTGACTTGACCACACAGACTACCTGACTGACTTGACCACACAGACTACCTGACTGACTTGACCACACAGACTGTCTGACTGACTTGACCACACAGACTGTCTGACTGACTTGGCCCTGACAGACTACCTGACTGACTTGACCACACAGACTGTCTGACTGACTTGACCACACAGACTGTCTGACTGACTTGACCACACAGACTGTCTGACTGACTTGACCACACAGACTGTCTGACTGACTTGACCACACAGACTGTCTGACTGACTTGACCACACAGACTGTCTGACTGACTTGACCACACAGACTGTCTGACTGACTTGACCACACAGACTGTCTGACTGACTTGACCACACAGACTGTCTGACTGACTTGACCACACAGACTGTCTGACTGACTTGACCACACAGACTACCTGACTGACTTGACCACACAGACTACCTGACTGACTTGACCACACAGACTGACTTGACCACACAGACTACCTGACTGACTTGACCACACAGACTACCTGACTGACTTGACCACACAGACTACCTGACTGACTTGACCACACAGACTACCTGACTGACTTGACCACACAGACTGTCTGACTGACTTGACCACACAGACTACCTGACTGACTTGACCACACAGACTACCTGACTGACTTGACCACAGACTACCTGACTGACTTGACCACACAGACTGTCTGACTGACTTGACCACACAGACTGTCTGACTGACTTGACCACACAGACTGTCTGACTGACTTGACCACACAGACTGTCTGACTGACTTGACCACACAGACTGGTCTGACTGACTTGACCACACAGACTGTCTGACTGACTTGACCACACAGACTGTCTGACTGACTTGACCACACAGACTACCTGACTGACTTGACCACACAGACTACCTGACTGACTTGACCACACAGACTACCTGACTGACTTGACCACACAGACTACCTGACTGACTTGACCACACAGACTGTCTGACTGACTTGACCACACAGACTGTCTGACTGACTTGACCACACAGACTGTCTGACTGACTTGACCACACAGACTGTCTGACTGACTTGACCACACAGACTTCTTTCATTCCTTGTATACATTGGCAATGACAGGGTCCTTGACTGACTTCACTTGATCATGCAGCAAGTGGGCCCTACTGCAATGACCATACAGCCAGTACGATCTATGGAAATGACATGGTCCTTGACTGACTTTGCAAATTTTGTTCCTTGCAGTCTCTTCGGGTGATGGCACAGCTGATGAAGGAATGCTGGTACAGCAACGCAGCAGCTCACCTGACAGCATTTAGAATGCGCAAGACTTTAGCCGGGCTGGCAGAACAGGAGGAATTCAAGATCTGAAACAGCAGACACAGAATCTACTTGCAGGCGTCTTCATGCTTGTTTTATTTCGTCTGACTTTGCAAAGACTTCTAACCTTGACATTTCACGAGGAGCCTTTTGTTTGTACTTATACCTATGTTTGTGTTTCTATTGTTGTTCATGTTAAAGTTCTTTTATTGTGTTGTGTCTCAGTCAGATTAGTAGTGTGATGTCTGGTTGTGATACTTAGGGCACACTATAGACTTGGCTAAGTTGCAGGGGTCTAGTTATGTGTGGGGTCCAACCCACTGTTGATCTCTGTAGTTGTCTATACGGATGTACTTTCTATCTCGATGCTGAATATTTTGTCCTTGAACTGAAGCTTAACTAATAAAAGTCCTATTTTTGTTGTCATTGATTTGTTTGTTTAGTCTTTATGAGTTTAGTTTATTGCACTCAGTGCCGGCACTATCTGTCTCTACAATCCAGTGTCTGGGGTTGTAGGTAACCCATAATGTATCCTCCCTGTCCACCAAGATGCTGATAATCTGCTGATCTTTATTTCTATTATTTTCTTGAAGCTATGGACGGTGATAAGTTTTCTCTTTCTCCTAGTTATTCTGTTTCTTCTCTGGCTCATGTGTAGTCAGTGTTACGCATCTTTACGTCATATCACCGTGGCATAAGTTGGAAGGTAGTTGTTCTTCTTAGCTTTTGTTTTCTCTTTAGATTTTGTTTTCTCATCCCCTCCTGCTTCACTCACTAGCTTGTGTTACAGGTCTGGCCATTTGTAGGCCATCTGTCAAGTTATTCTGGGAGTACTTCTCATTTGATTATTTAAAGGCCTGCCTATGCTCCAATAGAGAATGAAGGGTAGAAGAAAACAAAGCTGAGTGGTTAGTGTGCTTGTTTGTCAGAACAGCTGTGTCATTTTTCCGAATGTTCTGGGTTAGGAAAGGCAGGATAGAATGACAGCTGAATGATAGTGGATTGCAAGAGGTTCTAAACTGGGGAAGGGACTGCCATCCCATTTCATAATGCTGTGATCTAGACTATATGAAGGTCTAGTACTTTGATAGTGTCTGCAATACTGGTTTTCTTCTTCTTCTGCGTTCATCCGGAGTTGTTTTTTTTTTGGACATGATTGCGTTGTGCCTGTTTACAGCAGAGCTGCATTCTTGCGCCGTTAGGCCGACACATCCGACTTCTGCGGGCATTTGTTGGCTGGGTTAACCTTCCCGGATACTGGTTTTGATTTCCTTTAAGTGACTCGAAAGCTTCAGTTAAAGACTGCTTTTTGAGTAGTTTTATTTTGTCAGAAGGTTCCATACCAACTGGCATGGGTGATCATGCTCCTCCACATCTTGCGATCTATAACAGCATGTATCAGTTTGTGTGCCAACACCTTTCCATGGAGTGACAAAAGGCTGGTCAGAATCATCTTTCATTCTTTTCCTCTGCATATTTTCATTTGTCACATCCTGTTCCCGTTTTCTTCTCAGGTGGCCACAAAATGACAGCTGCTTTTTTCTGATGTTTGTGTTAGTTGCCTTTATGTCTTTGCCTCTTTCAAACTATTTGATTTAGATTATTTATTTTGGCTGTGCAGAGAATTTTCAGTACATCTGTGGGACCTTATGGGAGTTTGTTGTTGTGACAGGGAATTGTGGCTGAGGTTTTTCATCATATAAAATTATCTTTTTCTTGTCCTGTTCTGTTCTTTATCTCTGAGAGTCACCTTCTGTCTATATTTCCTTCTGTCTAGATGAAGAATTTCTTTACGTCACAAATATATCACTTTGTAAGCAGTAAACAGGTGGGTTGGACCCAAGCTCCTGGTACAGGTCCCAGAGATTTCTCTGAGATTATAAAGGCAGCCAGTGTTGTACTAGCCACATTAGCCCTGGTGTACTGTGTGGTCACTGAAAATGTGGCCTCACAACAATTCCACCGTGTGCCATATAATATGTAAATGAGTTATCTTTGTACAGGAGTGCTGGCCAGGGCTTAGGGATTGCGGCCACAAATCCACATAGGTCACATGTTCCTGGCAAGTCAAACTGTTGGCCTCATTTCTTGCTGCCAGCAAGGCTTTATATTCTGTTTGGACCAGAAGCAGTTTTTTTGCTATGGGTTATATGGGCTATATTTTTTTATGCTATTTTGCTATGAGATGTGATAGCGCCGCCCCCCCCCCCCCCCCCCCCCCCCCCACATTTGAGAGATCTGAGAGCGAGGAGGAATAGGTGGCCACTCTTTCCCTCACTTTGGCAAATAACGAGCCCAGGCATTGAACCTGCACCCCACCGTGCTGGTGGCATTAACAGCACAGTTCTCTGTCAACTTTGCTACGGCGCCAGATGCCCCAGTAATCTGCAGGCCTCGGAGGCATTTTCAAATTCCTCAGATATATTCAATAGCCTAACAAACAATTTTTCTATTTTGATATTGCTGATATATGTATGTATATACACTGTTCAAAAAAAAAAGAAAAAAGAAACGCAACATTATTGTAGTTTCAAGTGCAAACTTGCAACATTTTATTTTACGGAATTAATGTTTCCACTGCAGTCTGTTCTGGCGATGCCGGTCCGTAAGAACAGGACCTCTGTAGGGTCTTCTAGCCCAAAGACCAGCGTTGTGCAGCCTGTTCCTGACCATTTGATCTGAAATTCAACAAGCTTCTCGCATTGACTGGACTGTGGAGGACGCAGATGCAAATTGATTCCTAAGGTGACGCAGCCATATGAAGCGGTCTTCGGCAGCAGTTGTGATTCTGGGTATTCCACTGCGCAACCTGTCTACCACTGAGCCAGTTTCTTGAAATCACACCCAAAGGCGACTAATGCTTCTAACCACATTAAATTGTTCTGTAGTGAGATGAGCTAAACTTTTGCATTGAATTTTCAACTGAATTTATTTGAGGAGCGTCAATCTTTTATAGGAATTCAATAATATGGTCAGAGAGTTTTGTGTTCAGTAAGTTTCACGTGATTGTCATGAACCTGTCACGAGTTATTGTCAAAAATGTTGTTTTGGCCTTGACCTCTTTCATGACCTCACGAATCATGAAGTGAGTAAAATTCAGGTTACCACAAGAAGTTAACGACCAGATGGACACAGTCGATAGGTTGCTGATGTCCAGTCAGCAAATATCTTTTATAAAAGTAGCACCAAAAAATGGTGCGTGTCTTTTTTGAACATTATATATAGAAAGCACTGTAGAATGCAGGATATGTGTATCCGTATGTATTTGATGCGTTCGATAACGGTCCATCCGATTGAGATGAAATTTTCTACATGTCTTCTTTTCATTCCCATGCAACCGACTGTCATAGCTTTTTAGTGTAACATCGGCTACTTACTTACTAAAAATTTAATATTTCATTTTTCATTATCATTTCCATATAGCAAGGGGACTTAACATAAGAAAAGTTATTTCAAGGGGCATAACTTTTAATAACATTGCTATATATCATTTTCAAAGATTTATAAACTCTTTGTCTATAGTTATTTACAGGCATATGAGTTATAATAAATAATGATATAATCTTTAAGGCATTTTCATAGTTTTCATACAAATAATGCATCTATTTAAATAGTGAAAATTTTCTAACTCATCTTTTTATTTTGCTTCAACAGCACATTAATTTTTTTATAACATTCTCATATGTATGGCGCGTTACACCAACGTTGGGTATTTCTGATGACAGTTGTCAAAGAATTGCTTCAAAAGAGATGTTGAATGAAAGAACGTATGAGAGGAAATAGAGAAGAAGGGCAGAATGTAGGACGGGCCTGCGAAGCGAAGTTCGTTAAAAAAAAAAGTAATTTTTTGTGATAGAAAGTTAGTTGCATATCCTTTGCAGTACTCTGCAGTCAACCCACCGCCCACCATTTCTTGGCTGTTCGTGATATCTTGGTAAGTTTACTTTAGATAGATCTCTTCCAATCATATTTTCTACTATCAATCTATCTATTCTTCTATTCTATCTATATTTTTAACGGGAATGGACCATAGATAGATAGATAGATAGATCAGATAGACAGACAGATAGTCAGGAATGGGAGATTATATGACTACTTATATGAATTAAATGAGATGCTCCCCACCAGGGAATGGGTGAAGCCGGGCCGGGTTAGACAGACTGACAAAGATAGACAGACAGAAAGTTAGGAATGGGAGCTTAGATGACTACTTATATGAATTAAATGAGATGCTCCCCACCAGGAGCTGGGCGAAACCGGGCCGGGTCAGACAGATAGATAGATCCCCGCCAGGACCTGGGCGAAGCCGGGCCGGGTCAGCTAGTATATATATATAGTGGAGACAAGCTGAAACATATTATTTTATATTCAATAAAATAGAAAATGCTGAAGAGACAAAGATTTGTGTTTAAATCTTCAACCGTTTAGTTTAGATAAACTAGTAACAGTGGGTTTTATATCACGTAAACTTAATTGTTTAGAAAACTTAATTGTGTGTTTGTGCGCCAGTGTGTCATTTTGCTACAAACACGTGTAAATATGGTTTGTGTTTGTGAACTTTGTATAATTTATAGTAATGTTATTTATGTCATTGTACGATAAGTGATATGACTATTGTAATGTGTTAGGTATTGTACAGTACAGTGTATGGCCATCGTGGTATGTTATGGCATTTTATGTTACACAACATGGTATATTATGTGTTAAAATTGCTGTATATTGAGTGGTACCAGCCGGAATTAGGCATCAGAAAAGTGGTCTTGTTCAGCATGTTAATAAATGTATTATCCCATATAGTGGAACAGTTAAATTATGTCAAAGTTAATCTGATATGTATATATATATTTACCCATGAAAAGACATGCTAGGTTGTACAGGTGTTGGAGAAAACAAAATCAGTTTTGGCTAGGAGAATTACTTTTATAAATGGCATTTTGTTATGTCCATTATTGTAGTCTGTCACGAGGCCGGAACACTACTAAACAGTGACTGATGATCTTTGCAATAAGATCTGAAGCTGTTACAGTGGTTATATGTGTGTTAGTTACTTTATTGGTGCTAAGTTTTCACTCGTGGCATCCCATGCCTTGGAGTTCGGGTCGTCAAGAGTCCTGAAAAAACTTGATTCTATCAACGTGAGGTGTGTGTGAAGACTGTAAAACAATGTATTTCCTTGGTGAATGTAAACACAGAAGTCACAAACAGTAATCAGTAGCACAATTTATTGCCTGGCATATTTTGCTGCATCTCATTGGACGCATATACACTGAGGTCATAGCGATTAGGCATCAAAAACAGGGGTTATGCAGGCAGAAAGACTTCATTGTGACTATGATTACCATGGAAATAATACATGCTTCACATTTGAACAGTATTAGTGACTTGAATGTTGTGTACTTCAGCTGTGACATGATTACCTGCTCACTTCATGTGATATATCACTCTACAGTGTACACTTATAGAGACTTCATGTGATATATCACTCTACAGTGTGCACTTACAGAGACTTCATGTGATATATCACTCCACAGTGTGCACTTACAGAGACTTCATGTGATATATCACTCCACAGTGTACATTTACAGAGACTTCATGTGATATATCACTATACAGTGTACACTTACAGAGACTTCATGTGATATATCACTATACAGTGTACACTTATAGAGACTTCATGTGATATATCACTCCACAGTGTGCACTTACAGAGACTTCATGTGATATATCACTCCACAGTGTCCACTTACAGAGACTTCATGTGATATATCACTCCACAGTGTGCACTTACAGAGACTTCATGTGATATATCACACTACAGTGTACACTTACAGAGACTTCATGTGATATATCACTCCACAGTGTACACTTACAGAGACTTCATGTGATATATCACTATACAGTGTACACTTACAGAGACTTCATGTGATATATCACACTACAGTGTACACTTACAGAGACTTCATGTGATATATCACTCCACAGTGTACACTTACAGAGACTTCATGTGATATATCACTATACAGTGTACACTTACAGAGACTTCATGTGATATATCACTCCACAGTGTGCACTTACAGAGACTTCATGTGATATATCACTATACAGTGTACACTTACAGAGACTTCATGTAATATATCACTATACAGTGTACACTTAAAGAGACGTCATGTGATATATCACTATACATTGTACACTTACAGAGACTTCATGTGATATATCACTCTGTAGTGTGCACTTACAGAGACTTCATGTGATATATCACTCTGTAGTGTGCACTTATAGAGACTTCATGTGATATATCACTATGCAGTGTGCACTTACAGAGACTTCAGCCGACCTGGTGTAAAAGTGTCACCTCCATGGGATCTATGTTGCAGTGCTCTCCGTTCCCTCTCCAAGCCCAGAATGCAGTGGGGTGTGTCAGACTGGTACTTGAATGTAACATCTGCAGAGAGGTACAGGGTGTATTTTTAATGACTGCAGTGTTTGAAAATATTGCCGGTCAAAGTTTTGTATTTACCTATTATGTTGCATGAACTTCCGAACACTGCACAGTCATTAAAAATACACCCTAGTTATTAGTATGTAATCAAGTTATGACAGCGCATGTGTACAGGCTGAATGTAGGCCCAAGTTGCTCGTTTTTTCCACCAGACTAATTGTATGTGGAGTGTTGACTACTGAATTATATGGCAAAACTAGTTTACAATGTTCAAGCAGTATTTTGTATATAGGATTAGCTGTAGTTTGCCAACGTGTAACACATCGTTCTCTTGTTATCTGAGTGTGTGTGTGTGTGGTTCTGTATCCAGCTGCACCAAGTTTGGTGCTGTCTGTGGCTTATGGCAGTTTATGAGTTTGTATGCTGGCATGCCATGGGTCGTCACTGTGCACTGGTGGGAGAACGCCATGTATATATAGGTTAACAGAGTGCCAAGGCATTACTTGCATATGTAGGCAAATGTTTATAGTAAAGACAGACACATAGAGAGGAGGCAAGTTAGTAGTTAGATATTTTGTAAACAAACAAATAAAATTGTACTTTATTGGCACCTTGCCGTCTTGACAGACAATAGTTTGTAAGGGATGGAGTTATTGCCTCTCCATAACACAAAGCCTGGGCTAAAATATAATAGAGATCATGTGTTGCCCATGCAGCATGATCCCTCTCTTGCCCAGCCTAGTTCACTCCAGAGGAAAGGTAACACCTCTACATCTGGAACAAGACAAGCTGCCAGATCAGCAAAGCAATTCTCTAACTGTCCGCCTGTCGGAGCTTCGATCCTAGACCAGCCGCCAACCAAGGCTTGGGGCCTGGTCTGCCCTGCCATGACACTTTGTCTTTAGGTTGCATTTCCTCGCACCAGGGTAAGGTTTGTACCCTCCCAATTGCGCTCTTCCGCCCGAAGCCGTTGGCACAATGTGGGGTGTCGGGTTTGGTAAGCGCCGCCCAAAACATTGTACTTCAACATGGTATATTAATACACTAACCTATTTAATTCTCAATATATTCTTCACATTTCCTCTACATTTCTTAACATAATCTTCGCCAACAGTGATACATTCATTCCATTGTTATTTTGGGGCTTCAAAGCCTGCTGCAGTATTGAAGTTGTTTCTCTGTAGTCTCAGCCAGAGTCGCACCTCACATTCAGCCTCTGCATCATAATGTGTGAATAAGATGTGCTTGTAGTACCCAAACATTTGCCACCCTCATTCTTCATTGTCTCTAGAGTCACATCAAACTGCTTGTGGTGTGGCATTGTTGTTCTCAGGCAGAATTTCTCTAGTCAGTAGGTCTGGTACTTTCTTTGGATTTCATCAAAAAGCTAGAAAGGAACTTCACACAACATGTTAGTTTCATTGAAAGTCTCAAAGCATAACCCCTGCTGGTGGCACACTTTGCATGTCATTGTTAAAGATGAGGAATGATGTGATTCAGGATTGTCATGACTTAATTTATCCCCAGTAGCAATCCTGTTCAACATATCTTCTCTTTCATCTTGCATGAAAACGGCAGGCCTGTTTGGTTCATTTTGTGTTCCTGTCAGTTGTCATGACACCCACCATTGCCAGTCACCATTTGTACCTGCTGTCTGTATGCAACACCTAGCAGCCTATACCTAAACAAATAATAAAACTGCATGATGTTGCCACCAAATGACACCTTTAAAAGATGGCAACTATCATTTCCAGCTTCCCCATATCAGTGTGCAGCGTGACTTTCCCTCATATAATGATAAGAACAATCTTAATCAAAAGTAAATAATGAGAAGACGTTATAGTAAACAAGGGCAAGCCCAGCAAAGGGAATGCAAGTTTGGCATTTATTTAAAGTAGGCAGTTTAGCCATCATTGAAAACCGACGAGGACGTGAACAAGTAACAATCTTCAGGCTCCATATAGGACACAGCAGGATGAAACATATCTATATATATAAAAGACAATGTTTGTTTGTTTGTCCTTTATGCGTTCCTGAACAGTCCATCCGATTGAGATGAAATTTTGTACAGATGTTGTTCTCACTCCCGCGGATCCAACTTAAATAGTTACTTAGTTTAAAATCAACAACTTTTTCTCAAGCACAAAAGAAAAAGGCATTACGAGCTTCAGAAACAGACGAGCAATGGGAACGGGGCATCAGAAACAGAAGAGGAATGGGAGCAGGGGCCGAACGCGTACTGTGTGCACTTAGAGAAATGTATTTGAATGTATGATGACTACTTATATGACTTAAATGAGACGCTCCCCGCCAGGGGCTGGGCCGGGTCAGCTAGTGTTTAATAAACCAAAGATAGGAGATACAGATGAACATAACTGTGGAACTGGTAAAATGACAGCTAAACATTTTATGCAGGAGTGTCCAACATATGCAGATCAGAGAACACAATTTTGGCCTACGCCCACGCCATTTGAGGCCAAACTATGTGCGGATGTTCCAAGCATGCCAAACACTTTGTCACTTTTTTCTGTGTTTTCTAACTTCCCCCTTACTTGTTCACCCCTGCCTTCTACGGTGCTTTCTTTGGATATATTCATGTTGACATCTAAAGATGCACGAAGAAGTGGAAGAATAGAAAAATGTAGCAAGTAGCATTTGCACATGTTTGTTTAGTTTAGTAGAGAATGGTAGGAAAAGATGATGATGTGCTAGATTTTCACCGTACATCCTGAGAAGGAAAGCACGGAGCACAGAAAGTTACTGTATAAAGCATGTAAATTACTTCTGTAAACGAATAGCATGTGGATTATCTTATGTAAATAAATAATGATTAAATAAAGACACATAGTATTGTTTGGCGCTCATAGAAGTGAGAAGAAGAAAGCAGAAACTAGAGGATGCACCGGAAACATAAAAATCGATAACTATTGGTTACCGACCGAGATTCAAATCTGTCACCTTCAAATGATGACAGTGCCTCGCTGCAGGAACAAGTGTACTTCAACGCATGACCATCTAGACACCCATAAACAAGGTGTCTTCATTAGCTAGGTCTATCATACACATGAACCTACAACTATAGAATACGGACAGAATTCATAACTAACCATTGAGATAGCACCATAGGTCTCAGAATTTTATATTAAATCAGCATAGGTCAAATAACAGACAAACATACTGGACTGTAACGTTGTGTCCAATGTATTAACAAACATTTAAAGAAGAGAAATGATTGGTCGGTTCAAATGTTGTACACATATTTATTTCCTGTGTAAATTAATAGCTATCTACAAATATATTGTAGTACTGTAAGTTTGATTAAGATTGGTGAGCGGCTTATCTTTGCTCACTGTCAGATTATGGATGACCTGGTTTGTCTTTGGCCAGTTTAAATTAATGATACTATGAAATATTCATGAAAAATATACTTATATGTGTTTGTCTTTGGCCATTTCTGCAGTCAGATAAACCTAGTTCTCTCTCTCAGGTTTGGGTGAGATTGCAGTTGTTGCAGTTTAAGTGTTTGTTTGATTGAGATTGTAGTTGTCACTGATTGTTGAGTGTAGGTTTGGGTGAGATTGTAGTTGTTGCAGTTTAATTGTTTGTTTGGTTGTAGTTGTCACAGATTGTTGAGTGTGGGTTTGGGTGAGATTGTAGTTGTTGCAGTTTAAGTGTTTGTTTGGTTGAGATTGTAGATGTCACAGATTGTTGAGTGTAGGTTTGGGTGAAATTGTAGTTGTTGCAGTTTAAGTGTTTGTTTGGTTGAGATTGTAGTTGTCACAGATTGTTGAGTGTGGGTTTGGGTGAGATTGTAGTTGCAGTTTGTTGAGATTGTAGCTGTCACAGATTGTTGAGTACGCAGAATGCAGGAGTGTACTGTAGATGGTGGCTGACTGATTTTTAGAAGTGTGAGTAGTTTCTTGCTAGGTATTTACATGTTTGTATATGAGTTTTTGGAGTTAGATATTGACATGTGAGTTTTTGATGTTAGATATTGACATGTTTGTATGTGAGTTTTTGATGTTAGATATTGACATGTTTGTATATGAGTTTTTGGGGTTAGATATTGACATGTTTTTGCGTGAACCTCTCTCTCTCTCTCTCTCTCTCTCTCTCTCTCTCTCTCTCTCTCTCTCACCACCAAATCTATCAACAGTTCAGAAAGCCCTGCATGTGTGCAGAACTGATGTGGGTGTGCCATGTGTTTTCAATGTCGGCGCCATGTGCAGTTGCTGTTTTCATTGTTGGTGTGTGCTGTAGCTGTTTCAGTTGTTAATGTGGGTGTGTGCTGTAGCTGTTTCAGTTGTTAATGTGGGTGTGTGCTGTAGCTGTTTCAGTTAATGTGAGTGTATTGCCAATGTTTATTTGGGTGCATGCTTATGCTGTGCATTGTACAGTTTTTAACTAGTTTTATAAATACTGATATAATGTGCTGATATTTTGTTGTGGAATCAGAACATGAAATTGAATAAACCGTACATCATTACACTCAGCCTGTATTTTGTCTTGGTGTTGTCGGACATGAAGTGAGTGTATATACTATGTTCATTTGTCTGTTGGACGGCGGTGGAGATGTCGTACATGTTTACATTACATGTCTGTTTAGGGCAGTATTTTCCACATGTTGAACCCCTGCCTGCAAAGACAGAGGTCCGAGTTCAATCTTCGGCAGAGGCAGGATGATGTTTTCCAACCAGTATGATTTGGGGGTTGATCCAGCCTTGCAACAATTTACTTTTAGAATTGTCTGGGAAGTAAATTTGATGAGGAAACTGAAACTGACCCCTTCACCTCACATTTAGTTCTAGAATATGTGAAGACCTAACACAACCTGGTAATCATGGGTTCCATTCTCATCGTGGTCGATTATTCCAATCCACCTGGATTCCTAGGTGGGTAGAGCCTAAAATGGGTACCAGGACATGTTGTGGGAGGTAAAGGCAGCATGTCAGACATGTCGTCCCTCGAGAGCCGATTGATCTATCGAATATGAGCCTAGCACCATATAGCCAACACACCTCAAGGCAGATAAAAGAAAGTTCTTTACTTTCACTTTTCAATTGTTTAATTATTTTTTTTGGGGGAAGGGGTTGCACAATAAAAACAAGGGATAGCAAAAGTTTGGGCTAGTAAAAGTTCCCAGACTTGAGGAGTGAATTCTCTGACTTCAGTTGTGAAGAGTTCTTGACTACCAATGTTCAATGAAGTATATTTCATTACTGTCAAGAATTATATGTTATATGGTTCCGCTGCCCTGCTGCTGAGTGAGTGCATGGCACGACACTGTGAGCTGTGAATTTCATGTGGTGTGCTTTTACATCTGTCCGTGCTTGTGTGGACTGCATGTTTGGAACAATGGCGGTCGGCTGTCACTGAATTGACTGGTTTGCCTTTTTGGTTCATGGCTGCATTTTTCAGGAGACTCCTGGAAGTCGTCGCTGGAGCTACAGAGTTTGTGCTTTGTGTAGCGCTTTTGGTGGGTCGCCCTGTGAATAGAAACCGAGCCATATGGGATAAAACCTGGGCCAATGAAGTCCTCCTAACTAACTTTTATTTGTCATATTTGAGTTGTACAGCACATGTGTGCGTTGTATACTAAGTTAAAATGAGATCTCAGAGTTCTAGGAACATTTGTTCCTCCTATGAAGAGAGTATGTCACACCTGGTTGTCACCAAGTTCTCCAGTTTATTTCTTCTCATAACATAAATGGTTCAGATTAAGTATCACGTATGGTGCGTATTCCATTTTAACTTTTCTACAAGTCACTTTTGCTCATTTGTGTGTTAACATGTGTTGGAATGTTGTCTCCAAAATCGAACCTAGGCTGCTGATGAGCCTGTCAACTAACAGTTGTGAGACACGATGGTGCAGTTACTGAAATGTCTGCTGCTGGTACAATGGTTATGTGTTTGAATACCATTTGATCCTGGAATAAAACAAATATTCGGACCTGGCTCCTAGCCTAAAATGGACTCCAGAAAATGTTCTGGAATGTGTAGGAGCCGATCTGAGCTTGACCACATCACAAACCGATTGTCGAATGATGTGTAATAAAACATTAGTCTAGCACCATATATCCAATACACCTCAACGTGTGGGAAAGGGTCGTTTACTAAACTGATTCAGTGCCAAATAATATGTCAATTTGGATCAAACATGGTGCACAATCACACGCACAAGTATTATAATTTAAATATTGAGCACAACCCACTACTGGCAATGCCGATCGCATTCTGGTATGAACCTAAGGCCTATCCACGTCAATATGGAAGCACTATACTCGAGTTTCGCCCTCATTTGAGCTCGTCAGTAGTGCATATCCCTGACCGGATCCGGAAACAGTCCCGGATCACGAGTGTGAAGCGGGTGTGTAACCACGCGGCACACACTGGACACACCAAAGTATCACAACAGAACATCACAACGCTACCCATCGTAGGCTACGCTAAAGATTGCCCAATCGCCGCGACCGACGTCCGTCAATCGATGGGACCCGAACGATCAGGACTTCTCACTGGCAAGGAACACCAGGCCTCCTAAATCCAGTGAGCAATAAGTATTATAATGTCAATTTCGGTTCATTGAGCATTGAAATTGCGGAAGATGCCACGAAAAAAAACCTCAATAAAACATTGACCCTGGTGTGGTGATATATTGTTCTTCTGTCCAAATGAATCAGCAGAAAACTTCTTCTGTCCAAATGGGAGGTCACTTCGGCACTGAATGAGTTAACCACTAATTCAATTGTTAGTTTGATTGCAGTAGAACACTGGTAAGTGTGCTTATATCTAGCTGTATACAGTGTGGTTGCAGTAGAATACTGGTGAGTGTGCTTATATCTAGCTGTATACAGTGTGGTTGCAGTAGAATACTGGTGAGTGTGCTTATATCTAGCTGTATACAGTGTGGTTGCAGTAGAATACTGGTGAGGTGTTTATATCTAGCTGTATACAGTGTGGTTGCAGTAGAATACTGGTGAGTGTGCTTATATCTAGCTGTATACAGTGTGGTTGCAGTAGAATAACTGGTGAGTGTGCTTATATCTAGCTGTATACAGTGTGGTTGCAGTAGAATACTGGTGAGTGTGCTTATATCTAGCTGTATACAGTGTGGTTGCAGTAGAATACTGGTGAGTGTGCTTATATCTAGCTGTATACAGTGTGGTTGCAGTAGAATACTGGTGAGTGTGTTTATATCTAGCTGTATACAGTGTGGTTGCAGTAGAATACTGGTGAGTGTGTTTATATCTAGCTGTATACAGTGTGGTTGCAGTAGAATACTGGTGAGTGTGCTTATATCTAGCTGTATACAGTGTGGTTGCAGTAGAATACTGGTGAGTGTGCTTATATCTAGCTGTATACAGTGTGGTTGCAGTAGAATACTGGTGAGTGTGTTTATATCTAGCTGTATACAGTGTGGTTGCAGTAGAATACTGGTGAGTGTGCTTATATCTAGCTGTATACAGTGTGGTTGCAGTAGAATACTGGTGAGTGTGCTTATATCTAGCTGTATACAGTGTGGTTGCAGTAGAATACTGGTGAGTGTGTTATATCTAGCTGTATACAGTGTGGTTGCAGTAGAATACTGGTGAGTGTGTTTATATCTAGCTGTATACAGTGTGGTTGCAGTAGAATACTGGTGAGTGTGTTATATCTAGCTGTATACAGTGTGGTTGCAGTAGGAATACTGGTCGAGTGTGCTTATATCTAGCTGTATACAGTGTGGTTGCAGTAGAATACGTGGTGAGTGTGCTTATATCTAGCTGTATACAGTGTGGTTGCAGTAGAATACTGGTGAGTGGCTTATATCTAGCTGTATACAGTGTGGTTGCAGTAGGAATACTGGTGAGTGTGCTTATATCTAGCTGTATACAGTTGTCGGTTGCAGTAGAATACTGTTGCAGTACTGGTGAGTGTGCTATATCTAGCTGTATACAGTGTGTGGTTGCAGTAGAATACGGGGTGTGCTTATATCTAGCTGTATCCAGTGTGGTTGCAGTCGAATACTGGTCAAGTGTGGTCTTAATCTAGCTGTATACAGTGTGGTTTGCAGTAGAATACTGGTGAGTGTGCTATATATCTAGCTGTATACAGTGTGGTTGCAGTAGAAATACTGGTCAGTGTGCTTATATCCTAGCTGTATACAGTGGGGTTGCAGTAGAATACTGGTCAGTGGTGGTTATATCTAGCTGTATACAGTGTGGTTGCAGTAGAACACTGGTGAGTGTGTTTATATCTAGCTGTATACAGTGTGGTTGCAGTAGAACACTGGTAAGTGTGTTTATATCTAGCTGTATACAGTGTGGTTGCAGTAGAATAATGGTGAGTGTGCTTATATCTAGCTGTATACAGTGTGGTTGCAGTAGAATACTGGTGAGTGTGTTTATATCTAGCTGTATCAGTGTGGTTGCAGTAGATAACTGGTGAGTGTGCTTATATCTAGCTGTATACAGTGTGGTTGCAGTAGAATACTGGTGAGTGTGCTTATATCTAGCTGTAATACAATGTGGTTGCAGTAGAATACTGGTGAGTGTGTTTATATCTAGCTGTATACAGTGTGGTTGCAGTAGAATACTGGTCAGTGTGCTTATATCTAGCTGTATACAGTGTGGTTGCAGTAGAATACTGGTCAGTGTGCTTATATCTAGCTGTATACAGTGTGGTTGCAGTAGAATACTGGTCAGTGTGCTTATATCTAGCTGTATACAGTGTGGTTGCGTAGAAATACTGGTGAGTGTGCTTATATCTAGCTGTATACAGTGTGGTTGCAGTAGAATACTGTTGAGTGTGCTCATATCTAGCTGTATACAGTGTGGTTTGCAGTAGAATACTGGTGAGTGTGGTTATATCTAGCTGTAATCAGTGTGGTTGCAGTAGAATACTGGTGAGTGTGGTTATATCTAGCTGTATACAGTGTGGTTGCAGTAGAATACTGGTGATGATGTGTGCTTATATCTAGCTGTATACAGTGTGGTTGCAGTAGAATACTGGTGAGTGTGCTTATATCTAGCTGTATACAGTGTGGTTGCAGTAGAATACTGGTGAGTGTGCTTATATCTAGCTGTATACAGTGTGGTTGCAGTAGAATACTGGTGAGTGTGCTTATATCTAGCTGTATACAGTGTGGTTGCAGTAGAATACTGGTGAGTGTGTTTATATCTAGCTGTATACAGTGTGGTTGCAGTAGAATACTGGTGAGTGTGTTTATATCTAGCTGTATACAGTGTGGTTGCAGTAGAATACTGGTGAGTGTGCTTATATCTAGCTGTATACAGTGTGGTTGCAGTAGAATACTGGTGAGTGTGCTTATATCTAGCTGTATACAGTGTGGTTGCAGTAGAACACTGGTTAGTGTGCTTATATCTAGCTGTATACAGTGTGGTTGCAGTAGAATACTGGTGAGTGTGTTTATATCTAGCAGTATACGTGTGGTTGCAGTAGAATACGTGGTGAGTGTGCTTATATCTAGCTGTATACAGTGTGGTTGCAGTAGAATACTAGGGTGAGTGTGCTTATATCTAGCTGTATAGTGTGGTTGCAGTAGAATACTGGTGAGTTGTGCTTATATCTAGCTGTATACAGTGTGGTTGCAGTAGAATACTGGTGAGTGTGCTTATATCTAGCTGTATACAGTGTGGTTGCAGTAGAATACTGGTGAGTGTGCTTATATCTAGCTGTATACAGTGTCGTTGCAGTAGAATACTGGTCAGTGTGCTTATATCTAGATGTATACAGTGTGTTTACAGTTGTTTGTCCATCAAGAATGATGATGACCATTCATTTCATCCAGTGGCGTTGAAGGTATGGAGCCGTGGGTTCTAAGATGGCTGATAAGGCCTATTTTGGCTCGAAATGTTCTTTGACAATGTGGGCAAAGAATGCTTGACGGTTCTGGAAGAGGATTTCCTGCAGTGGTTTTTCTGTCCTGCCTTTTCTTCACAGCTCTTGCAGTCCTGGTTGCCTCACATATAACTGCAACTAGGATCTTGGACTTCAGTGACTGGGATCTTGTCTTGCCATTTAATCTTCAGTAGCTTCCGTACGCAGACTGTGTGGAAGTGGTTTAATTTCCAACTTTGGGCTCAATATCAACTTGGAGAAGACTGTAGTTATGTACCAGCCAGCTCCAGGGAATAATCACACTGTGCCGAATATCAAAGTGAATGGTCACAGTCTAAGTGTTGTGGACAAATTCACCTATCTTGACAGCACTGTGTCACAAGCTGCCACAATTGATGACGAAGTAAATGCAAGAATCTCCAAGGCCAGCGCGGCCTTTGGCAGACTGTACAAGAATGTATGGGACAGAAATTGAAATGGAATAAGCCTGCAAACAAAGCTGAAAGTCTACAAAGCAGTTGTATTATCCACACTGCTATATGCTTGAGAAACCTGGACTGTTTATCAGCGACACGCTAGGAAATTAAACCATTTCCACATAGCCTGCCTTGGGAAGTTACTGAAGATTAAATGGCAAGACAAGATCCCAGACACTGAAGTCCTAGAAAGAGCGTCCATGCTCAGTATCCACACTCTACTAATGAAGAATCAGATTCGCTGGGCTGGTAACTTGACTCGCATGCCAGATCACAGGCTCCCTAAACGAATTTTTTACAGCGAGTTGCATTGTGGTTAACGCTCCCAAGGCGGCCAGAGGAAACGCTTTAAAGACACTCTGAAAATCTCACTGAATGCTTTTGGAATTCATCATGACACCTGGAAGGCTGCAGCCAGAGACCGAAATTCGTGGTGTGCATCATTATTCAAGGGTGCAGTCTCTTGTGAGGCAACCAGGACAGCAAGAGCTGTGAAGAAAAGACAGAACAGAAAAACCACTGCAGAAAATCCTCCTCCAGAAACGTCAAGTATTCTTTGTCCACATTGTCAAAGAACATTTCGAGCCAAAATAGGCCTTATCAGCCATCTTAGAACTCACGGCTCCATACTTTCAACCCCACTGGATGAAATGAATGGTCATCGTCATTCTTGATGGACAAACAACACATACATATACAGTATACAGTGGAAATGTGGTTTCTGAGGAAAATGCAAAGAATACCAATGACATACAGAAAAACCAATTAACAAGTCCTACAAGAAACAAGTTAAGATCGTAAACTGATTAGAGTCACAGTCAAAAATTTTTCGGCATTTTATGAGAAGAAATGAATTGGAGAACTTGGTGACAACCTGCAAGATCGAAGGGAAGAGACCAAGGGGAAAACCAAGAAGTAAATACTACATTTCTGAAAATATTTTCACTGTGTAGGGAAAAAAGATCTGGAGACATTACACATCCCTGCCTAACACCTCTCTTAATAGGTTGATATTGTCCCACTTCATTATCAATCCTTATGGCAGCTATGTCAACTAGATCATTCCAGCCAATTAAGAGGGGAGGGAAAGACACTAACGCTGGGTGCAACACACATTGTAAAAACTTAATAGTTTGCTAGAAAATTCTGTCACTAGAGATAAATAGAGGAAGACCTAACAACACATGGCAACAAGAATTAGGAAGGGACTTCAAATGAAAACCTAAAAAAAGATTTTGTTGTTGGTTGTTTGGAGTGAATATATTCTGAAAAAGTAAAGAAGAAATCTATCATTTTTCGATGTAGTCACCACTGAGTTCAATGCAAGTCCTCATGTGATTGGATTCCTGTAGAACACTCGAATCTGGGGTCACTCCTTGGTATGCCTGACCAATCGTTAACAGTCTGTCACAGAAGTCACGTCATTTTGAAATTTCCTACTCCACTCATACTGACATATGCCTGGGTCATTGACATTGAGATGAGTGGTGACCTTTGTAACGGGACTACGAGAAAAACAACTAACCATGAGAAATAAATGGTGAGGGTGAGTGGAGACGCCAGGGTGGATGGAGAGAAAGACAGTTTTAGGCTGGGGTGTAATGTTGTTGGGAGCCCAAGGAGGGGCTACACAGCAGGGTTAAAAGACAGTGGAAAACTTTGACTAGGCAGTGGAAGCTGAGACCGACTGAGGTTCGGTTCGTGTGAAGTCAAGGGACTTCAGACAGTTGATGTTTTAGCGCCGAGCGGATCGGTAAGCTAATGAAGTGGGAGCTTTAGACTGACTGCGGTCAGATCTGTGGTTGTGTTGTTCTCCCAGTTGTAAAGACAGGCTTGAAACCCAGTGGGGGTTGGATAGTTAATGGAGGCCTGAACCCAGAGTGGGTTTATAGTTAGTGGAGACTAGACCCAGTGTGTGGGTTGTGATGTGTGAGGTCCAGCTGTGGATAGTAGCTGGATTACCTGTCTTGTGGATTGATATGAAGCAGGCCGTGAGAAGACAGTGATGTGTACGTGTTAAATTGTGAGGAGGATATTTATATTCTATGGATTATATTGTTTCTGGATATAGAGTTGTGTTCCGTTTGTCCGTGTTCTTTCTGTATTAAAGGATTATGTGCGCCAACTCAATCTTGTTTAATGACTGATGGATGTGTATTACTGGGGTGAGTTGCATTGTGAGACAGTTAGATAGCTCAATTGACACACCAGGAGCATCGTTACCTAGACAACGACCATCTCACGCACTTATCATAAAGAACATCGTGAGATATCTGTGGGCTCTCCGGTCAAGGACGACGGGGATATATTGAGATATCTGAGAGCTCGTCCGTTCAAGAAACCCAGTGTATCAACTGAGAGCTCGTCGCTTAGTAAAGATTTTCTGACAGCTACATTCGGTCAAGGAACACCCAAGCTAGCAGACAGTTAACGGAATACCAGGATTAATCCAGAAGGGGGTGAGAATATCGTGCGTGTGTGTGTAAGACGGCACATCGGGAAAGATTGTCGGCGCGCGTGTGGAAGACACGCCATACAGACTAACCGGGAGAGTCGACTTCGGCGACGGGGTAGTCACTAGTCACAAACAGCACAGGTGAATGTCGCGTGGACAGCGAGTTGTTTGCGACAAGAAGAGGTCAGTCCTAGGTGTGTGTGTGTGACAGGACAGGATTTAAGACAGTGAGCAATTTCGTTGGGAAGTCCTGTGCATGGTGGGACATTTTGTGTGTGTGCGAAGGCAAGCGCACTGTGTGGTCGCAAGGCGACGATAACTCTCTCGGGGAGGGGAGAGGTACGAGGAATTGTAAAACAGAGAAAATTGACAGTTGCTGATTCACCGGGAGGGGTGACATGACAGACGGGGGTAGTGCGGTACCCCTACCACAGCCATGTTGGGGCAGGACAGGTGTCTTTGTGGATAACGAAATATCTCCGGACATTACTTTGTTCGCGGCCAGATTAAGTGTGTATTTCTGTGACAAAGAGTACTGAGGTACTGACTTGAGGTGTCCGGCAAGGTCAAGGCCGATACGGTGGAAATTTACTAAAACTTTCCAGAGGAGAACTGGATAAACAAGGTGTTTGTGAACGAAAACCAGACTTTATGTTCGACTTTGTGAATCCCTTTGTGACCATTAATCTGTTATGAGCAAACATTTTACAACGAAGTGTCATCACCGCAAACAAGGGTGCATACAGTTGCCAAAAAGAACTGACGGTACAATGTTAAAGAGCTGGACATTTGCTGCCATTTTTTGTGTTGAACTTTGTCTTTAAACGTAAATCTATCACATAATTGATACAACTACGGACCATCTCCGCAACGAAGGTAGAAAGACGTTTGGATTATTACTTTGGTGTCACCACGTCCAGATGAAAGTACAATAACGTTACAGACTGTGTCGAGACATAACATTTTGGATACTAACTATCATCTTCAATTTTGTCGACAGTTGGAACTTGTGATCACCACGTGAATTCAAGTAACCACTCAACATAACAATAAGTCGCTTTGGAAACTAGCGTCGTAGACATCTTCAGCCTATTGTGAAAACAGCATTAATAAGAATTAACAGCAAAATAAGAACTTGTGGCGACGGATTAATAAGTACATATTTATCGGCCAACCATCTGGACATTTGTTTGCTCTCACCGTTTTAACTGTCGTTATCGTTTGTCTACTTATATATATATGGATATGTTATTACATGTAGTTGTTGGATAGGCACTTTTTGCAATCTCTATCTAAATCGGGATAGGCGTTGCAAAACGTGGTTCTTTCTGGTGCTTACGATATTTTTGTAAGGAAAACGCTAATGAGTTAGCGTGTTGTGCAATGGCATTGGAGTCCTAACCAATATCTAGAGCCGAGTTGTCTGACGTCAGATTTGTGTATATTTTGATGCTATAATTTTTTTTCCCTCTTTCTTTCTTTTCGTTATATTTACATATGATATTTGTTGTGTTCGGATATATGTTATTATTGTGATCTTTCGTCATTTCTACTGTCTAGTGGTCGGTGTCAGGTTACATATTATTACGCGCACTGTGGTCGTTTCACACAAGCTTGTGATTGTTACTGTACTTTATTTCTTTGTGATCACCGTCTCCGTGTACTTGGCTTGTGAGTCTAACGTTTTATAGACAACACTTACTGTTATCATTCATTCGTTTTGTATATGTATATATATGTATGTTTAACATATATTTCCAGAAGTTTTTTACAGCTATTTGGTATATATATGCGAGGGAGTATAGGTGATATTCCCCATCACTACCTAGTGCTTATAGAGTGACTGGGTGAGTACAGAGTGATATTGTTAGTACTACGAATTTACGTACACAGTGAGTGGAGGTGTACTTACTTAGGGAAGTACACAAAGACTAGCAGCAGAGTCTTTACATTTATAGTTGGCTGACAGACAGCAACGTGTCCACAAGTACAAGATGCCTACTTTAATGGAATATATTGAAGCAGGTGAAAGAATAGGCCTGAAAGGGATAGAGTTACAGGAGTTTGCAGAAGCAAAATTGAAAGAAGTTTAACACTGGGAAAGAGAGGAGAGGCATAATGAACGTGAGGCAAAACGTCTACAGGAAGAAAAGGTAGCTGAGGACAAGCGTCTACAGGAAGAGAGAGAGACACAACTGGAACTTGAAAAGTTAAAACAAACAAATGCGGTGGAAATCGAGAAAGAGAAGATTAAGATGGAAGCAGAAATTGCTATTAAAAAGTTAGAATTTGCATCGAAGGGTCAAAGTGAGGAAAGCAGAAGACCTTCGCAGTCGTACACAACGATTGAAAATTGCCATACTTTTACAGGACCGAGACTATCTTGGAATCTATCTTGTCGAGATTCGAAGCATCAGTGAAAGTGTTAGGTATTCCAGAAGGGAGAGTATGCGATGAGACTGGGCGAGTATTTACGGGTAAGGCCCTAGACTACAATGTTTAATTTACATGTGGAAGAAAGAAACAACTACACAATTTTGCGTCAACGTTTGGTTACAAAGTTCCAACTAACGGAGCATGGCTATAGAACAAAGTTTAGACACTTAGGACCAGAGACAAATCAAGATTTCACAGATTTTGTTAACACAGTAAAGAACACATTTAATAAATGGATGGAGCTTGCAGAAGTAGGGAAAGATTTTAATAAATTAGTGGATTTAATGTTAAGAGACAAGGTAGTATCTGCATGCAATACAAACTTAGTAGCTTTCTTTGAGGAACGTAAGCCAAAGGACATAGACACAATGTCACAGTTAGGGCAAAATTACATGACTGCACATCCAAACAGTTCTATTGGTAGACTAATGAGTGAGGAAATAGTCTGTGCAGCGTACACTAAACAGGATCAGAATCCAGTTATTAGACCAAGATCGAAAAGTGTGGATTCAGCACAGAAGTATGAACAACAAGAGTCTCAAGATAATGGTTTCCGTGGCAACCATTTTGGCAGAGCAGGACGGTACCCATACAAAAGGGGGAATTTCCAGAGACGTCCAAATAGTTATGCCGGATGCTGGAATTGTGGGAGCTGGAGACACAAAATGGCAGAGTGTGATGCACAACCATCAGATGGACCAACGAACAACAGTAAAAGGTTTCAAATGTGGAAGGAAGGGGCATGTCAGCTATCATTGTACGATGAGGGAAACAGAGCACTCTAATGCAGCACAAGTAATTGAGACGCTGAACAATGAGAATTGTAGTGGGATACAAACCTTTGTTTGAAAAAGACGGTCAGCCAGTCTTAATATGTGGTCATACAGTGAAAGCAGGATCAGCAGTGCATGAAGGAGGAAGTCTGAAGATGCACCATGGATTTGTTAATGATAGGCCAGCGTTAACAATTAGGGATTCCGGATGTACGTCCATCGGAGTTAGAAAGAGTTTAGTGCATCCCTCGGATTATACAGGGAAAAAGATTAGATCCATAACATTTAATGGGACAGTAGAATTCTACCCATTAGCCGTGATAACAGTGAAAACACCATATATCACAGGAAGAGTGACAGCGTGTGTTCTGGACGCACCAGTGGCGGATTTAATCATAGGAAATGTAGCAGGAGTTAAAGATTGTACAGAAGAAGAAGTAGTTTATTGGGACCAGAAACATAGTTTAAGTAGTAGCGAGGTAGGTACCAAAAGAAAACCTAAATTAGAGAGTATAGCTGAACAAGAAGAGGCACCTGAAGTAGACACAGGAACTCAGGGCAAGGATAGTACAGCTGAGCAGGTGAGAATGGATCTCAAATATAGCTGTAGGGAATCCCAGAGACAAGATAATACGACAGACAAATGTTTCCAAGGGTGTGGTAAAGTCAGACATAGGCAATCAAAGAAGGGTAGATGGTGCTTTGGAAGGAAGAATAATGTTCTCACTCGCAGGTTGTCAGATGGCGGAACTGCATGTGGGCAAGTAGGATTACCTGTTAACACATAGAGACCGATATACTAGAACAGCTCAGGATAGGGCATGTGCAGGGCACATAGGAGTAAGGCGGAAGCAGCATAGAGCAGGATGCCAGGTATATTGGCCAGGATTTAATAAAGAGGTCAGACTAAACAGAGACTCCAGTGTAACGGTACAATATGCAGATTGCAAAGTTAAGGCAGTTCAAAAGAGTGTTAACGACATCACTGAACCACGGTTAGGATTAGCAAACAGATGTGTTAAAGATATAGGAAACATGAGGCATGGGTATATGAAGGGTAGACACAGCATCGACAGGAATCATAGGTGGAGGTTTGAGGCAAGAAAAGAACCACCTGATATAGGGTCGGTACACAAATAGCTTGTGTCTTTTTGAGGATGTTAATAGACCTGCAGATACACAGATATGATGTTTCCTATGATGTATTATTATTATGTGATGTATTAGTTCATGCATTGGTACACAAGATAGAAAGTTGGTTGTATTGATGTGTGGGGAATATGGGAGTGTACTATGAGCATTTGATGTATTATTTAGTGTGGTAGCTAGAGTAAGGTGGAGCCATACTTAGGGCTACCCAGGCAATATGTCTGGGTCACATATTTGATAAGTATTAGTCTCCCAACATTTGAAAACGATGTTTTCTTTTAAGGGGGGGGGGGGGGATAATGACATATGCCTGGGTCATTGACATTGAGATGAGTGACCTTTGTAGCGGGACTACGAGAAAAACAACTAACCATGAGAAATAATGGTGAGGGTGAGTGGAGACCCCAGGGTGGATGGAGAGAAAGACAGTTTTAGGCTGGGGTGTAATGTTGTTGGGAGCCCAGGGAGGGGCTACACAGCAGGGTTAAAAGACAGTGGAAAACTTTGACTAGGCAGTGGAAGCTGAGACCGACTGAGGTTCGGTTCGTGTGAAGTCAAGGGACTTCAGACAGTTGATGTTTTAGCACCGAGTGGATCGGTAAGCTAATGAAGTGGGAGCTTTAGACTGACTGCGGTCAGATCTGTGGTTGTGTTGTTCTCCCAGTTGTGAAGACAGGCTTGAAACCCAGAGGGGGTTGGATAGTTAATGGAGGCCTGAACCCAGAGTGGGTTTATAGTTAGTGGAGACTAGACCCATGTGTGTGGGTGTATTGTGTGAGGTCCAGAAATTGTGAGGAGGATATTTATATTCTATGGATTATATAGTGATATGTATGTTATATGTCTGGATATATAAGGATGTTCCGTTTGTCCCTGTTCTTTCTGTATTAAAGGATTGTGTGCGCCAACTCAATCTTGTTTACTGACTGATGGATGTGTATTACTGGGGTGAGTTGCATTGTGAGACAGTTAGATAGCTCAATTGACATACCAGGAGCATCGTTACCTAGACAGCGACCATCTCACGCACTTATCATCAAAGAACTTCGTGAGACATACACTTGTTGAACTGGCAGGCATGCATCACCATAGTGAACCATCATTCGCCAATGAATTTCTATAGGTTTTACCCTTTCACTGATCACAAAACGGTTAACAGAACGCTGTTCCTGTGTGGTGCATGTCAAAAGTGGGATGGCCATCTTTAAACTGTCCTTATGATGCTTGAAGATCTACAAATTGATGGGAAAGACTTTAGACATTTTAAAAAAAACATATATTGGAAACATCAAACTGCCATAAGAATTGATAATAAAGTAGGTCAATATCAGCCTATTAAGAGAGGTGAGAGGCAGGGATGAAAATATTTTCAGAAATATATAAGATATGAAAGGAATTATCCTTGGAGGACGAAACATAAATAATATTAGATATGCAGATGATACAGTATTGATTGCAGACAATGAGCAGGATCTGCAATATTTATATGCACTAACAGTTTAGTCGACGGATCAACATCACGGTCCACGGGTGTAACCCATAATAAAACTTAGAATATTGTACCCTAACAAGGAAATGTGTGTTTCCACCCTAAAATTCCACCAAGGTGGTCGCTCCCAGCTTTTTTTTTCTTCCTGCAATGATGATTTCTGTGCTTATCGTACCTTATTTTACTCACCACATCTTGCCATGTACTGTCATAATTGAACGTCTTAACTTTTTACTTGTGCTACCTGATTATGCCTTTCTCCTCCAATATGATGCAAGGACGGTGGTCACTGACATGGTACCCTAGGACACCCCATCTACACACTGTAGTGAGTGGAAGAGAAACCGGCGCCAGGTCAATAACACTGTCCTCATCACCTGGTCTACTTGCTGTCCCGGTGACACTGTAACGGTTGACACAAACAAGGTTGATGGTTTCAAGTGCAGCCTTGGTACTGACATGGTACCCTAGGACACCCCATCTACACACTGTAGTGAGTGGAAGAGAAACCGGCGCCAGGTCAATAACACTGTCCTCATCACCTGGTCTACTTGCTGTCCCGGTGACACTGTAACGGTTGACACAAACAAGGTTGATGGTTTCAAGTGCAGCCTTGAGGCCCCCCCCCCCCCCCCAGCCCAACTCCCTGCGTGTTGGAAGAGGTGTTTCCTGATGATCTGCCTTTAGCATTGAAATCGACACAAAAATGACATTCCTCTTGTAACATAATATGCCACTCAAACACTACCACCCCTGGGAATACACACTCGCGTTGCAGGCATAAACATTGACCAACAGGAATGGTTGACCAGATTGAACTCTGACAGTCTGTATTTGTATCTCATCGCTGTCCTACCTAGACATGTCCACCCCTGAAGCCACTATACTGTCTCGACTAAGGATCGCTATTCCCAGGTGTCGCCTATTGTAAAAACAGTTGAAACCGGCTATGTGAAGTGAATTACCACCCAGCCTCGTCTCCTAAAGCGCTTTCCAGAAGGGACCTCGTTGTATGGCGCTTGCACAATTCCAATATAGAATTCGAGTATTCTTGAGGCCCAGACAGACGCTTGTGAGTCGGAAACTTCTGTCTCCAGCGCGTCTGCCTTGTCGTTTATGGCGACCCTGTATTATCGATTATGGCGACCCTGTCGACTTCGAGATTTGTTGGCCCTCTGTACGAGGCACAAACGCTGGTCCGCCATGATGAAAACCAAAACACAACACAGTAACCCACACGCTGCGAAATACACTCAAGGGTGGATTAGCTCTGGTGCACGAACTCCGTAGCACTGGCGAAAATCTTCAGGAAAAAATGAAACTCCTGGTTGACATCCTGGCGCGAAAATTACACGCAAGAGATTAAACTCTCCATCTCCTATGTGAAAACGAAGAGGTTACACAAGCAACACAACTGTCCACCGCCAACTGGACCGGAAGTCTTCAAATAATACTGGCACAAAGTAATGATAGCATATCCTCTGCTCCACACCAAGCAGAGCAGTCTCTAACGTTGCGACAGTGGTGCCTTCAGGCTGCTTGTTTTCATCGACAAGATCAAGCAGAGTGAAAACATGAAGAATGTTATAATATCCGGTGTGATTAGGCGCAGACACAAACTAGCTCCCTTTAGGTGCTGAAATCCAATCTGGCGCAGATTTTCTCTGCGTATGCACAGCTGGTGAAATTGCCATAATGCCCACATGTATCTGCTATGGACCAAATTATCAACTGGAAGACAATATAGCCTTCAAATGGCAGCAGGCTGATCACGATGAAAGATCTCAACAACAGTGCAGTCACCCCTTTCATTGACTTCCTGGATGGAGTCGGTAGCAAGGGGTGAAGAAGCAGGCACACCAGGAACACAAATGATATCTGGCTTATCTAGATCTTGATGACTCCCAGTAAAATCAGTGGTAGGAAAATCGTAAAATATACAAAGAAGAGGCACTTAAACGCCTTCATATTTCTGTGATTGCTTAACTGCCGACTCAAAGCTTCACCCAGTAAAGTCAGGAATGCTGGCGAGGCCATTGTGGGATATGTACAGCCATTCTAAAGCTGGTTAGTCCACTTTCACTGTCAAAACTTCACTTACTACCTATATAATACCTTGCCGGTGTATGGCAGTGCGGTCTTTAGTCCACTTTCACTGTCAAAACTTCACTTTCTACCTATATAATACCTTGCGGTGTATGACAGTGCGTTGCGTCAGGTCTTAGTCAGATATGACTGAGCTACCGTATAACAGTAGACGGTACTACCTGGTTTCTGTTAGCGCCGAACGTTGGGCGGCGCTTACCAAACCCGACACCCTACATTGTGCCAACGGCTTCGGGCGGAAGAGCACAATTGGGAGGGTACAAGCCTTACCCTGGTGCGAGGAAATGCAAGCTAAAGACAAAATTGTCATGGCAGGGCTGACCAGGCCCTAAGCCTTGGTTGGCGACTGGTCTAGGATCGAAGCTCCGACAGGCGGACAGTTAGAGCAATGCTTTGCTGATCCGGCAGCTTCTGCAGCTTGTCTTGTTCCAGATGTAGGGGTGTTACCTTTCCTCTGGAGTGAACTAGGCAGGCCGAGAGAGGGATCATGCTGCATGGGCAACACATGATCTCTATATTTTAGCCCAGGCTTTGTGCTATGGAGAGACAGAAGTTAAGTGTGCTATAAATGAACTTGCATCTGGCAAGGCTCCAGGTAAGGATGGGATTCCAATAGAGGTTATCAGGAGTGGGCAAGAAACACTCACTCTACAGATCCACCAGCTAATAGAGCTATGCTGGCGTGAAGGACAAGTCCCACAGGATTTCAAAGATTCAAACATCATAACGCTGTACAAGAACAAGGGTGATCGGAGCGACTGTAACAACTATAGGGTATCTCACTTCTGTGTATTGTTGGAAAGTATTTGCCAGAATTGTTCTGCGCAGACTTCAAGTCCTAGGAGATCAAGTCTACCCCGAATCACAGTGTGGCTTTCGACAGAACCGGTCCACCACTGATATGATATTCTCATTGCGACAAATGCAAGAAAAATGCCGTGAACAGAATCAACCACTGTTTATTGCCTTCATCGACCTCACAAAGGCATTTGATTTGGTCAGTCGTGAGGGTCTGTTCAAGGCACTAAAGAAGATTGGCTGCCCACCAACTCTTCTGTCCATTGTGGAATCGTTCCACACAGGCATGAAGGGTATAATCAAGTTTGATGGTGCAACTTCTGAAGAATTTGAAATCAAGAGTGGAGTTAAGCAAGGTTGTGTACTAGCTCCCACCCTCTTTGGAATATACTTTTCACTTCTACTGAAATATGCATTTCGTGATCAGGATGGTGGTATATACATTCACTCACGCTCAGATGGCGGCCTCTACAATGCTCAGAGATTGAAGGCTAAGACCAAAATTAGGAGGGTACTGATCAGAGAGTTGCTTTTTGCAGATGATGCTGCAGTTACGACCCACTCTGAGGAAGAATTGCAATGTCTACTATCTGCATTCTCCAATGCTTGTTCTGAATTTGGTTTAACAATTAGCAAAAAGAAGACACAGATTATGTCACAAGGTGCACATGGGGTACCATCAATCTTTATTGACGACGCCGAACTAGAGATAGTAGACCATTTTACATATCTAGGATCAGTGGTGAATAGCAAATTATCCCTAGATCAGGAAATCAACATCCGGATTGGTAAGGCAGCAACAACAATGAACAGGTTAAGAAAAAGAGTCTGGGAGAACAGGAAGCTTACTGCCAAAACAAAAGTCCTTGTCTATCAAGCCTGTGTCCTTAGTACTCTTCTCTATGGCAGTGAAACCTGGACAACTTACTCACACCAAGAGAACAATTTAAACAGCTTTCATATGCGGTGTCTGCGAAGAATTCTTGGTATTAAGTGGCAAGACAAAATCACAAATACTGAAGTATTGGAAAGATCAGGTTGTGTGACAGTTTATTCCATGCTCAGTCTTCGTAGACTTAGATGGATAGGACATCTTAGGAGGATGGATGATGGTAGAATACCAAAGGATATCTTTTTTGGTGAATTACAGATGGGTAAGAGATCTCAGGGTCGGCCTCTACTACGATACAAAGATGTGTGTAAGCGGGACATGATTGATACAGGCATTGATAATGCACATTGGGAGCAAGTCGCCGCTGAACGTGTTGCGTGGAGGGCAAATATCAGAAATGGAATAAAGTCAAAGGAGAAAATTATTGCAGAAAAGTCACACTCCAAGCGTTTGAGACGTAAGATGGTGCATGATGGTGGAAATGACCACGTGTTCACATGCACCCACTGTGAACGGACATTTACAGCGCAAATTGGCCTTATCAGTCACACTCGCTACCGCCATAGTTAAAAGTTATTATGCCTTTTTAGAGCACAAACTATCGTCTGTCAAGACGGCAAGGTGCCAATGAATGAATGACAGTGCGGTCTTTAGTCCACTTTCACTGTCAAAACTTCACTTACTACCTATATAATACCTTGCGGTGTATGACAGTGCGGTCTTTAGTCCACTTTCACTGTCAAAACTTCACTTACTACCTATATAATACCTTGCGGTGTATGACAGTGCGGTCTTTAGTCCACTTTCACTGTCAAAACTTCACTTACTACCTATATAATACCTTGCCGTGTATGGCAGTGCGGTCTTTAGCCTGAGGCCACCTGGTTAGTGCAGTCGCCGTAAACTGCAGGTTAGGGTTTTATTTTTGCCCCCGACAGAAAAAATAAATCCACTCCTTACCGAGGATTCCAACACGGGTCTCCCGAAGGAGAATCCGGCATTCTAGTCACTCGGCCAGTTGCTTCTCTCCACTTTCACTAATGGCAGTTATTGAAACTGGTTGTAGGATAAGTTGACCTTGCTTGGAGTTTACATACGGATGTGTATAGCTTCTTGATCTGATTATACATAACATCAAGGTAACGCGAACCCAGTGCAGTTATTGATAGTTTTGTTTTGGCATAGATTTCATCTTGTTATGATCTGCTATAAAAGAGTGACGTAGCTTACAATTGTTGATGGTGGCGGGAATCTTCTTGATCTTATTATCACCAAAATCCACATATTGCAACGTTGTAATTTTGAACTTGGAAATATTCAAGTCAAGGAATGGTGGCAAATCTATGAGATGTAATTTCTGGTTATTTGGGAGTTTTGTATGAAGTCAGTCTAAAATTTGATTGCAGTTTATCAACATTCCGCTTGCTTCATACACAGCAGAATGTTGATGAATGCTGTTTCCATCGGATGATTTAACAGAGCAAGAGTCAGAAGGCTGGGGATAGACATGATTACCAACGCCCCACGGCATGGACTATAAGAAGATTGGCAGTACAGGAGACAGAAGGCTTTGGACAGACATGATCACCAACGCCACACAGCATGGACTACAGGAAGGCTGGCAGTACAGGAGACAGAAGGCTGTGAATCACCATCGCCAGACCGCATGGACAATAGGAGAACTGAGAAAGTAAATAGAAAGTACATAGCCTCGAGCATGTGCTCTAATTACACCAAAGGTAAAAGGTTACCTATAAAAGGCGCTGTAGATTAATTCGCATCGCTGCAAACTTAACGACGAAAATATTGCTCAAATACATTCTATCAATAATTAGTCACATGAAGCACACATTAGTTTATACTACCACATCAAGTTTGATAACAGAACAGACTTTAAAGTGACACTTATCTTGATTTATCACCGGGATTACTTGAGCGAGGTGTAGTAATTTATTGTGAGGCGTTATCAGCTGACATGTGGTTTTAAATGTCGTTTCCTGTTTACATTGACTACAAGAAGATTGGCGGTACACGAGACAAAAGGCTGTTGGCAGTACACGAGACAGAAGGCTGTTGGCAGTACATTAGACAGAAGGCTGTTGGCAGTACATTAGACAGAAGGCTGTTGGCAGTACATTAGACAGAAGGCTGTTGGCAGTACACGAGACAGAAGGCTGTTGGCAGTACACGAGACAAAAGGCTGTTGGCAGTGCAGTACACGAGACAGAAGGCTGTTGGCAGTACACGAGACAGAAGGCTGTTGGCAGTACACGAGACAGAAGGCTGTTGGCAGTACATTAGACAGAAGGCTGTTGGCATTACAGGAGACAGAAGGCTGTGGACAGACATGATCACCAACGCCAAAATACGTCAGCCCTGCAACATAATGGATAAACTGCGTTTTAGTCTGGTGTTGTTAGCCTTTATCCTGGTATTTCTCCCAGAAATATGCACAAGGTAATGAAAGATACGTTTAAACAAAATAAAACATTCAGCCTGTGAGCGAGTTTATTAGTATGTCGAATGTTTTAAAATGTAATGGATTTCACGGATTAGGATAAGAATTAAGATGATGTAGAGTAGACTAATATTAATATAGAGTGAAATTCAGTGGATATCGCAGTGTTTTGTTTTGGTCCAAAAGTTGGGGTTGACCGAATAATCGCAGTTAAGTACTTAGTACTGGCAGTAATGTCCAGCGAAATGCCCCAGTAATGTTTCAAGCAATATATAATCATGGCACATGGTGATGATGAATTATTTTCAACATGCTGTAATCACAACATAGCAATATCAATATTAATAATTATTATATTATAATATTGATATTGCTATGTTGTGATTACAGCATGTTGAAAATAATTCATCATCACCATATGCCAGTCATGTCATATTTCGCCATCTCACTCGATCACGAGAGTCGTGGATCAGCTCAGTGTTCTTGTCTGGACCATGCCACATGGTCAAACCATCCAGGTATTTACTTCTCAGCCTTCCCCTTGTTCTCTCCCTCTCAATCTTGCTAGTTGTCACCAAGTTCTCCAATTTATTTCTTCTCATAATGTGACCCAAAAATATTGACTGTCTACGTCTAATTTCTCTAATTAGTTTATGATTGTAATTTGTTTTAAAAATAATTAGACAACAAATAATGACTATGACATTCAAGTCAAGTGAATCACTGCATATTTTGTCTTATTTCTTTATGAAAGTTCAGTGATTTGATTACTTTACATATGTATGTATAATATTAATACAATGTTGACCTATCAGTCACAATGGTACAACTAAATTAGTAATTAGCGATGTTTCAGCTGAGAAGTAACCATTCTAATGTTTAAATCATGTTAATGAATTCATTATTTGATCTATAATATAGTAGTAGTAGTAGTAATTAATGAAATTCAGCTTGCAAAGAGATGACAATGACATGTACTGAGAATTGTATCAACTGAAATGATTTTCTCATTTGTTTGTAAGTTTAACCCTGAACTGATGAAAGTGAATATGATAGTGAAGTCATGCTATTTAAACGTATGACGTAAGATTCTAATTTGTACTATTTTGATTCTGAGAAAGATTATGAATAGTCGCTGAAATCTTTCTTGCAAGAGAAAGATTATGACCCTTTGCAAAACAGGCTCAGTTAAGATTATTGCAGTTGAATTCTGAAGACGTGGATGGGTGATCTGAACTTCTCCGTAGTAAATCAATCAGTGTACATTTACTAGATTTGTCTACCTCTGACTGATGCCGTTCTGGTATAACTAAACTTCTCCGTAGTAAATCCACCAGTGTACATTGACTAGATTTGTCTACTCCTGACTGATGCTGTTCTGGTATAACTGAACTAATCTTGACTATTGTGGTGAGATCCATTTTGCATACATACTCAGCCTGGAGGGAGAATTGGGAAGGACGATTCTGGTGCTTTTGACTATGGAAATCATGGCAGTAAGTAAAGCAATAACATGGCTCGAGACACAGACCTTCACTCAGGCATGCTTTCTTCGTGACTCAATTAGTATGCTCAGGAAGATAGATATGGGTTAGGTCCGAAGACAGTGGCTGGTGTCTCTGGGGTGGTCACGGCTGGTAAAGATTAGTAGGCTTTCTGATCATGATTTTCAAATTGATCATTTACTATTGGGAGAACCACAGATAGATAGGCCTTGAAAAACCAAATCTAACGGTACCTCAATGAGTTGTCTGTCTCAATTCTAAGCTGAGTTATGTAAATTTGAGTGTCGTGACCTTTTGACTAAAATTTTCACAAAAGAGTGCTCACTGGAGGAATTTTTTGCGTCCTGGTCAAAATCTGGCCCAGATTATCAAAATTTTGGTGTTTTTTGAGACTATCTGTTTTGTTTATAAACGAACATCTTAGCAACCATACATCACTGCGATCGGGGTTGCAAGGCCTAACTGGTCATGTCATTTATTTTTTGATATGATGTCTGGTGACCTAATTAGGAAGTAAAAATGGCCGCAAATTATTTTGCTAATTAATTACTATTTCACAAATTAGCGTACGTTTTCTTAATTTTAGCTTTAAAAATTACAAGATGAATTTGGTAATATGCAGAATGATGCTACAGACCTTATGGTGTCTTTGCTGTGTCAGTATGATGTGCGGTGACCTAATTATCAATTAAAAATGGCCACTAATTAATTACTATATCACAAATTAGCGTACGTTTTCTGAATTTTAGCTTTAAAAATTACCAGATGAATTTGGTAATATGCGGAATGATGCTACAGACCTTATGGTGTCTTTGCTGTGTCAGTATGATGTGTGGTGACCTAATTAGCAATTAAAAATGGGCGCTAATTAATTACTATTTCACAAATTAGCGTACGTTTTCTGAATTTTAGCTTTAAAAATTACCAGATGAATTTGGTAATATGCGGAATGATGCTACAGACCTTATGGTGTCTTTGCTGTGTCAGTATGATGTGTGGTGACCTAATTAGCAATTAAAAATGGGCCGCTAATTAATTACTATTTCACAAATTAGCGTACGTTTTCTGAATTTTAGCTTTAAAAATTACAAGATGAATTTGGTATTGTGCGGAATAATGCTACAGACCTTATGGTCTCTTTGCTGTGTCAGTATCATGTGTGGTGACCTAATTAGCAATTAAAAATGGCCGCTAATTAATTACTATTTCACAAATTAGCGTACGTTTTCTGAATTTTAGCTTTAAAAATTACAAGATGAATTTGGTAATATGCGGAATGATGCTACAGACCTTATGGTGTCTTTGCTGTGTCAGTATGATGTGTGGTGACCTAATTAGCAATTAAAAATGGCCGCTAATTAATTACTATTTCACAAATTAGCGTACGTTTTCTGAATTTTAGCTTTAAAAATTACCAGATGAATTTGGTAATATGCGGAATGATGCTACAGACCTTATGGTGTCTTTGCTGTGTCAGTATGATGTGTGGTGACCTAATTAGCAATTAAAAATGGCCGCTAATTAATTACTATTTCACAAATTAGCGTACGTTTTCTGAATTTTAGCTTTAAAAATTACAAGATGAATTTGGTAATATGCGGAATGATGCTACAGACCTTATGGTGTCTTTGCTGTGTCAGTATGATGTGTGGTGACCTAATTAGCAATTAAAAATGGCCGCTAATTAATTACTATTTCACAAATTAGCGTACGTTTTCTGAATTTTAGCTTTAAAAATTACAAGATGAATTTGGTAATATGCGGAATGATGCTACAGACCTTATGGTGTCTTTGCTGTGTCAGTATGATGTGTGGTGACCTAATTAGCAATTAAAAATGGCCGCTAATTAATTACTATTTCACAAATTAGCGTACGTTTTCTGAATTTTAGCTTTAAAAATTACAAGATGAATTTGGTAATATGCGGAATGATGCTACAGACCTTATGGTGTCTTTGCTGTGTCAGTATGATGTGTGGTGACCTAATTAGCAATTAAAAATGGGCCGCTAATTAATTACTATTTCACAAATTAGCGTACGTTTTCTGAATTTTAGCTTTAAAAATTACAAGATGAATTTGGTAATATGCGGAATGATGCTACAGACCTTATGGTGTCTTTGCTGTGTCAGTATGATGTGTGGTGACCTAATTAGCAATTAAAAATGGCCACCGATAATTATTGCAGTGATGAATAGTTGTTATGAGGTTCGTTTAAAATAAAATTACTAAATTTGCATAAGTGTCAACAGATGAAAATGTACTAAACTAAAAGAGTTTTCTTTTCAGTTAGTAATCTTTATTAATATTATATAACATATATAATACATATGCATAATGTGGTAGAGTTTCTGGAATCAACAGGTGACATCAGTTGAATGAAAATGACGATCCTGAAAAGAAAGTGAAAAAAAAAAAAGATTAATAAAATGCTGTAAAATAACACGAAGAAGTTATTATACATTATCATTATTTGTGCATTTCAGATTTCTGTACGTCTTTTTCAGTTTGCATCCAACTATACAGGAAGTGCACACAAGTAACCTAACTATGAATGTCCTGGCAGAAAGTAAAGCAATAACGTAGTTCGAGACAGAGACAAGTAATAACTGAATCTACAACCATGGTCAGGATGCGTGAACAGCAAATTAAAAGACATTTGGCAAATAAGAACACTATGCAGAAAGCCAAAGAAGAATAATAAACCGAGCATTTATGGACTGAATTGTTCAATGTGCAATAATCTGTCGACTGACTGACTAACTAACTGAACTTTACATCTGAGGAGAACTGAAAAAGAAATTAAAGGTCTATTTATTTTTAAAATGTTTTACATTATAATAAATTGATCTTAAAATTATAAAGATAGATAACATGAAGAAGTTATAAATTATTAATTATTAAATTTAAATCTGACGAGAAAAGAAACAGTCTCTGTGGCAAAGGGCTTGCGAACGTGGTTTGTGAGCCCGTATACCCAGTTCGAAACACAGTGGTGCTGGTTTTTTCAAAAAAGGTATAGGGGCCGGTCGTTCAGAAAGCAATGGCAAACTACTGAACGTAACACTTGCCTAGTACATCAACAGCAGCTGAAAATGCTGGTGTTGACTGCAACGTCCCGTAAGGGGTACGCAACAATTTTTTAAATTTTAATGTGTATTAAAACACCTTTGTTTTACAGTATAATAAATAGATATTAAAACTATAAAGGTATAAATTCAACTCACCGTAGAAAAATGTCCTTAATTAGGGAAATACTACCTCATTTGTCTGCACAATGGCTCTCACATACCGCAGAATGATGCTAGGCTGGACGTTGTGCATCTTCAAAAAGTTCCAAAAATCCTGAACCTTCTTTATACCTGCCAAACAAACATTGTACACATTTAAACACTAGTAACTCAAGTAAATCAAGTTTAAAAAAAAAATCTAATATGAGATTTACATTTATGTTGATAGAAGCTCTGTAAGAATAACCTCAGTAATTTTTAAAAAGTACATTATTTATTATATACACATGAAGTGTGTCAGGTAAGTAAATCAAGTTTTTTTGGAATCTAAATATGAGATTTAAATTTATGTTGATAGAGAAGCTCTGTAAGAATTACCTCAGTAATTTAAAAAAATACATTATTTATTAAATTTAAATACATGAAGTTTGTAAGGTAAGTAAATCAAGTTTAAAAAAAATCTAATATGAGATTTACATTTATGTTGATAAAGAAGCTCTGTAAGAATTACCTCAGTCTAGATATTTGATAGATAAGTTCGACAGCACAGCATCCAAAGGGTTGTAGACCATCTGAAGAGGACATTCCTTTCGCCACATCCACCTGACCGAGCGAGGAAGCCCTTCAGTATGGGATATTCAGCTTCGAACACTGACAGATGTGCTCTCAGATCATCCAGATTCCTTTTTGGTTTTGCCATGATAAATCTAAGGAGAAATTAAAATAATGAAATATGAAATAATAGCTAAAATTTAGTAAAACATGGTTGCAAATTTACAGAATGTTCATAGTAAATTCACATTTATTACTTGAGCTGACGAGATGGTTCAGACATAATCTTCCATTCTATCTTCTGGGTTGTCAGGTAAAAATGCATCCAAGAGACAACATAGTTGATAATATTAATAATATTAATAATCAGAAAGACAAGAATAAAAGCTAAATTGGTTGAAGATTTCAATAATTACAATTAACTTACAATATGTAACAACAGAATATGCAGATTCATATTACAACTAAGTTTAGTTGGTTAGTTGCAGATCATGGACGTGTTCGGGTTTGAAATTATGACAAACAAATTTGATGAAAAATTACAGCAACAAGATCACATTAACATTAACTGTAGAGAAATTACTTATTAATATAGTATAATGCTACTCTATTTAATTTAACTGTATGTTTTGATTCTAAATCTAAATCTCCAAGGTTTTTAATATAAACAAACACTGGTCCGATTTGCAGGGCTGCCGCCATTGTGAATTTTTTGCCAATCTTAAATATGTAACCAGTGTGGTCTCACAAAAACGATCATTTCCACACATTAGTATAACGAAATATGTTGAAACTCCATAGTTATGTGTAAAAATGGATAAAGAATTCATAAATGCATGATAAAGGAAGGATAAATCAATAATTAATAGACAAACGCAACTGAAAACCAGTCACAGTCAGTCGAAAATGCCAGTCATGGAACCTGGACAGGTATGAATTTCAAAAATTTAAAACCATACTGCATGATGAACAATAATTAAAGCAACAAAATGAATTATTAAAAGCATTTAAAAGTAAACTGTTATTCTGTTTAATTTTATCATTAAAATTCCCCTGTGTTCTATTAATAAGAACACACACCGGTCCAATATGCCGTGATTTACGCCACCATGAATTTTCTGATAAAACGGTACCAAGCAATTGAAGCATGAACACACAAGAATTTTCCCCCCTCACGATCAGCACTATGAATCTCGTTGAAAGTTGACACCTAAATGTAGAATTGGACAGAAAATTCGAAAATGCACGCTAAATAAAGGATATATTGATAATAAACAAACTAAACTATAAATTCTCTTACCTTTTGCAGACAATTAGAATTATGCTTAGAGTCAGAAAATCTCAACCTCTTCTAACCATGCAGGATGAAAGATTAGCCATATGACTTTTCGTTAAAGTTGACATTCGTGATTTTAGAGCAACAGTTTCGCATTTATCCAATTTGAAATAAGACAGGGTAGTTTCGTATACAGCTGTTTACAAGCCACAGGAAGTCGTCTGTGACCCCAACGACCTTGAACTTTTTGAAAACAGCGTCCTTCCCTAGTTACGAAGTCCCTAAGATTAGATTCATTTTCATGCCAGGGCATGTGGGTGTACAAGGAAATGATCAGGCTTCCAGGTAAGGCGAGGTTGAACAAGACATGGACCAGGCTGATATTATACTGAATGATTTACAAGAAGCAAGACATTAGAGAGAACAAATTGATGACTAAATTTACAACCATGGTCAGACTGCAAGAACAAGTTAAAAAAAGAGTGGCCAAACAAGAACACCATGCAAGAAGCCAAAGAAGATTAATAAACCAACACAGAACTGGTGTTGTTGGCCACTACATGCTTAAGATTTACTGGGGAGGGAATCTGAGCACTTATGGACTGAATGGTTTGATGTGCAATGAGGATGATCTGTTCGCTAACTAACTAATACATACTACGTACCTCTAAAAGTGTTTCTGTCGTTGAATATGAGAAAAGGCCCTGTATACCAACCCCAGCTCAAGATGATTACCACTTTATGGACAGATTAGAACAAATAATTATTCTGCCCCTCAGAACAGGACACAATAGATTACGCAACCACATATGTACAAAATTCTGGATTGGCGAATCAACCATGTGCACATGTGGATTGGCGCCACATACAGCAGATCACATACTCCAAGACAGCCCAAAATATGACATATCTAGGCAAACCTTCTGTTCCTAGAGAAATAACTCTGTGGACCACTGAGTGAGCTAACAAAGACAGTGAAATTTATAAAAGCGACAACATTGCAGATGTAGACGCGTCAAGAGAATGAAAGAAGGCTCTGTATTCGTTATTTTATAAACACAGGCGTAAGAAATCACATCAGGCATAAAAATCACTTCTTTCTCATGAAAAATTTCATGAAACAAACAATTGCTTGTGACATGTTGTTGAAACATGTGAAGTGACATAGCTACAAGAGAAACCTGTTTTTAGTGTGGTCTGGACAAACATAAAATATACAGCCATAGGTAGAATATTCAGGAGCTAGCAAATTTGTGTGTGTGCAAATATTAGCTAAAAGAACAATAGAAAATACAGGCACCAAGTAAACATTTCCTGCTGCCAAGATGACCTGCATCCTGGATGTTCATTTTTCTACCCCTGAATACAACTATCACTTGATGCAATGATAAGAAATTATCGCAGGAAATAGTCAATCATACATGCTGCAATATTTGGGATAGAGAGAGTTAAATTGGCTAAGTCTATGGCATGTTTGTCTGAACTTGATGCATTTGAATTGTTTTGTTGCCAGGGATACAGTTTTAGAGTCTTATCATGAGAGATACAGTTTTAGAGTTGTTTTATCATTATAAATACAGTTTTAAGGTTTCATCATTAAAGATAGTTTTAGAGTTTTATCATTGGAAATACAGTTTTTGAGTGTTTATTAATTAGAGATACAGTTTTAGCATGCTTTATTAATAGAGATACAGATTGTGAATGTTTTGTTATTGGAGATAGTTTTAGAGAATTTTGTCATTAGAAAATACAGGTTTAGGGTATTTTGTCACTAGATCTATTGTTTATCACCTGGAATCAAGTGTTTATTGCTTTATCTTAGGGACCAGATTTTAGTGTTTTATTCTAGGGATACAATTTTTTTTTTTTTTAAATCACCAGGGATAACATTTTAGTGTGTTTTATCACTAGAAATCACGTTTTAGAGTTTTATTAGTAGAAATCACATTTTAATATGTTTTATTATTAGAAATCACAATTCAGAGTCTTTTATCACCAGGAATAACAATTTAGTTTATCACCAGGGATCATATTTTAGAGTGTTTTATCACCAGGAATCACATTTTAGTTTATCACCAGGGATAATATTTTAGAGTGTTTTATCACCAGGAATCACATTTTAGTTTTATCGCCAGGGATCATATTTTAGAGTTTTATCACTAAGGATAACATTTTAGTGTTTTATTATCACAGTTTAGAGTGATTTATCACCAGGGATCACATTTTAGAGTGTTTTGTCATTGGTGATAGTAGATCAAGTTGTTGTGTTGTCTCCAGGGATCAAGTGCTTTGAGTGTTACAACTGCAACCATACTGGAGTAGCAGAAAACAGCACCTGTGTCGCTGATGGGGGATACTGCGTCTCTACCATTGTCAGAGAGAAAGGGAAGGGTAAAGATGTCATTCAAGTCACTCGCAGGTAGGCTAATTTTTCTACAGCTTCTGGCTTTTTAAGAACAGGCTTTACTTCTTTTAGGCTTGCAGATAGGATCAGGTTATCATCGTATATGAAGGTCAGCATGGCCGAATGGATAAGAGAACTGGCTCTTAAACTTCCGGTGTGCTGATGGTAAGGTAGCAAGTTCAATCCTTACACTGGTCAGTTGTACTAAAATGTTGACTTCTTGTCCTTGACATGGAGACAAAAATTATTAGTACCTTCCTATGATGGCGAGGGATACTGATAATAGGGAAAGCTAATCCACACGTCAAAGTCAGTCCAGTGCACTAGATGTACCGGGTTTCCCCAAAAATAAGACCTACCCCTATAATAAGCCCTAGTTAAGATTGTCAGCTAGAATGAGAGACTTGTTGCCGAATGGTCAGTCAGAATACAAATGCTGGTGGTGCACACTTTATAATGAACGGATATGGCTCATAATTCAATATGTTACTCATGTGAAATAGTTACCAATGCACTACGAACAGGCTACATTGACAAGAAATGCTCATTTAAGGAAAGTTTTGGTGCTGAACATGAGAGACTGGGACCAATGGTTCTGCAGGAAATGGAGTTGCAAGAAATTCAGGCCGGAATTTGAGATTTGGAGAGTTGTGACGATGTTCCAGAAGAATATGACATGACTGTATTTGAATAAATGTAGAATTTGTACATGAATAAATGTAGATTTTTTAATTCTGAAAAATAAAATATAAGACATCCCTGATTTTCAGGGAAGCACGGTAGTAGCACATGTATGGACTAAATTGAATTCAAAGCGAGTGAACGAAAGGAGAGAAAAAAAAACCACAATGGGCATTGCCAGCTGGCGTAGGCGTTCTTGTCTTTCCACAGATCTCGGTCTTTGGTGTTCTGGATCAACTTTGTTGATGATATTTCTCCATGCCACCATCTCAGTACATACAACATCATTTGTCTTAGTCTGTCTCTACTTCTTTTCCCACTGATATTTCTTCTTTCACAAATGGTGAATAGTTTGTATGTAAAAAGTTCCTTTACTCTCTTCAGTAATTGCTGTGTTTTTTCTCCCTGCCATCATCATGTTTGGTTCCATGGTCTAACAGTCCATGATTTATTTTTTCATTGATACTTTTATCATTGGTAGAAAGAGGTTGCTTTTGGATTTCACTATCTCTCTCTTATCTAGCCCCCCAAGGCTTTTGGGGGATTTGGAGTGGCTGGGGTAATCTGTCTACCCTTACCTTGGCTTTGTCAGCTTAAAAGTTATTGCATGTCCTTTTCAAGACTTTGCAAGCAGCCCCAGTATTTATTGGATGTCTGTGATTTACTAAGCACTTTTACACTTAGTAGTTTGCCATTGAATCATGTAAAACAAACATAGGACGTGATATCATAACCTCTCTAATCTCTGGCTAGTGTTTTGGATGCCTGGCCACCTCAGCTAGGGTTGAGTTGAGCTAAGAAATGACATCACTGCACTCAGGACATTTTTACACATGCTCTGTCCTCTCATTCAACAGCCAGCAAAGAGTCATACTGCTAAGTGTTTCAACTGCCATCTATTTGAAAGTTCTCCTGATCTTCGCACGCAGTTTTGAGATTCGTCCAGAACCCCATCTGATCCCCCGCCATTCTCTGCACATACGGGTTCTATTTGTTTAACTGCTTTCACAGGCGCCCAACCACCTCTCCCTTGTCCATAAGTAATCTACCACCAAGAGATGCGTTCCCTGCTAGTTTATCAGCCTGTTCATTTCCCCATACCCCCGCATGACTAGGGCATAATATACTTACAATTCTGAACAATCTGTGACCTCTGAAATGAGGCAAACCATTCTACACGAAACATTCCTTTCTCCACCTTACTAAGCATACTCTGTGAGCCTGTAATGAATGCAATTTTGTTGCAGTGGTCTTCACCAAGCATCAGCAGGCTGCTGTTGCTGCTTCCACCTCCATTCTCTTGCTTGAAGTGGGGGTGAAAAATAGGAAACAGTTTAGGTTTAATTCTTCTGTGTATAAGTTAGTTGCATATCCTTTACAGGATGTTTGCAGCCAACACCAGCATAGTTTGCTGTTGTTGATGTCTTGGCAAGTTTATGCTCACTAGTTTGCCATTGCTTTCTGAATCACTGGTACCCATACCATTTGGTAAAATACCAGACGCAGTCTGCTGCCCAATCACACGCAGCTGTCTCTCGAACGCGGGTATGCGAGATCACGAAGCGTGCCCGTAACCATTTTGCCACGGAGACTGGAGATCTGTGTATAATCAAATTATCAAAACCATTGTTGTTTGTCCATCAAGAATGATGACGGCCATTCATTTCATCCAGTTGGGTTGAAAGTATGTAGCCGTGAGTTCTAAGATGGCTGATAAGGCTTATTTTGACTCGAAATATTCTTTGACAATGTGAGTGAAGGATCTCCTGCAGTGGTATTTCTGTCCAGCCTCTTCTTCACAGTTCTTGCAGTTCTGGTTGCTTCACAAGTGACTGCACCTTTGTGTAATGATGTATGCCACGAATTTTGGTCTTTGACAGCAGTCTCCCAGGTGTCAGGATGAATTCCAAAAGCTTTCAATGAGATTTTCAGAGTGTCTTTAAAGCGTTTCCTCTGACCACCTTGGGAGCGTTTACCACAACGCAGCTTGCCATAAAAAATTCGTTTATGGAGTTGTTAGTTTTGGTTTTAGCCTTCAGCCTTCTGAGATTGAACAACTTTCCATCCATGCGGTAGTTGATGTCTATTCCAATGTTCTCGAAGGCATTTGTCAGCATAGCTGAAAACATGAGGCTGAACAGTGTTGGTGCCAGGACACATCCTTGCTTCACTCCATTGGTGACAGGAAAGGGCTCAGACAGTTCACCATTTTCCTGTACTCTTGCGTGCATACCATCATGAATTAGCCGTACTATTTGGACAAATTTCCGTGGACAGCCATATTTTGCCATAATCTTCCACAGTCCTTCTCTGCTGACTGTATCAAAAGCCTTGGAACATTTCGCAGTTCTGTGCCTGACATTTCTCTTGCAGTTGCCTTGCAGAGAAAATCATGTCAACAGTTCCACGTTCTTTTCTGAAGCCACATTGACTCTCATGAAGAAGACCTTGATCGAGATGGGCCGTGAGGTGATTGAGAAGAATTCTGGCGAGTATCTTCCCTGCAATTGAGAGCAAGGAGATGCCTTGGTGGTTGTCACAGGATTGACGGTTTCCTTTATGTTTGTAAAGGTGGACTATTGACATGTCCTTGAAATCTTGTGGCATGGTCTTGTTCACCCATATGTTTGTAAAGACTTGGTGAAGCTACTTTGTTAGGACCGGCCCACCTGTCTTGTATATCTCTGCTGGAATGGAGTCAGGGCCAAGTGCTTTACCACTGGAAAGTTGCTGAATGGCTTTGTTTACTTCCACTAGTGTTGGCAGTTCATGAAGTGTATCATTATGTATTGGTATGTATGTCTGATTATGAGTGCCTCAAGAAGGGTATGTTTATAATTAATGCTGTTGTGCACAATGTTATTTATGTATTTGCATGTTTCTGACTATAAGTGCTTGTGGAAGGAACAATTTATATTTTATGCATAATCAAATTCCTTAGTTCATACGTGAGGGCAGACAAAACTCGTGGGTTCTCAGATGCCATGCAGCCTGAAAATGTCTACTGGCGCTGAAACCTTTAGTCATTTTCTTGCCCTTATTTGCAAAAATAAATATTCTGACTCCTGAATTACATTTAGTTTGCTTCTACCACTATTCATTTGTGTGTGTGTGTTTGAATGTTAGTGTCTGGGGAAGTCATTATATTTAATTGATTTGTGCATAATCAAATTGATTTATTCATGTTGGTGCCTGAAAAGACAAAGTTTATATTTATTTATGCACAATCAAATTAACGTATGTCTGAATTTAGATGCATTACGAAGGATCAATACCTACTGTGTTCTGCCAGAGATGCCATGAAACATGAACAGAACATCACGTGTTGCAGAGAGCATGATTTGTGTAACATTGAGATACCTGAGTTAGCCCCTTGGCCGTCCGAGAGAGCTGATAAGAGGCCCACAGGTAACTAGTGTTGCAGGCAGATATTGTTTATTTTTATCACATTGTTTCACTAATTCCTGGGACACTTGAAGATGAGGAGAGAGCACATAAAGAATGTCCCAAGTGCTGTGACGTTGGTTCTTGACTCCACTCAGCTTAGCCAGTCAGATTTTACATGATCTTTTGAGCCAGGTCCATGGACGTTATAGAATATTGTAGCCACTTACCTGGCAGGCTGCACTGAATGGGAGGTGCAAGAATTGATTCATGACAAATCACACCTAGGTGATGTCATATCTGCATGGATGGCTCCGTGCTACCAGGCAATAGAAGTGCCTTTGGGTTAGCTTCATCGGGCTATGAGCATTTGGTCCTTGTGGGCATCCCCTGCAGAAGGCCAGCCTTTGGTTCATGCAGATATTATATTAATGCCCTTAGAGAAATGTGGAGAGTGGAGGACTTTGACGCCAGTGAGTCCACAGCTTTGTCCAGAATGAGATTTGGTAGTAAGAATTGGCACGGACAGACACAAGAGACACTTTGGGAGAATAAAGGGCCTCGTCAGCCAACACAGAACTGGCACTATTAGCCACTGGATGCTGATGCATATGTTGGGAGGATCTGAGCACATATGGACATGTCCGCAGTGCAATTCTGATACTCCAACGGACTTACCTATTCATTGGCCAGTCAGATTGCATATAATTATTTATGGATTCATTGCAGTCATAATGTTTATCTAATTGTTTTACTGATTCTCAGGTTGTTTATTGTTGGAATGTTTTACTGATCCTTTGGCTAGTCAAATTGCATGTCACCAAATAGTTTCATGGATTCATTAGCTAGTCAAATTATATATCATACTGGTTTCATTGACTCACTAGTCAGATTGTATATCATCTCAATGTTTTACTGACTAAGTCTCAATGTTTCACTGACTCAGCCAGTCAAATTGTTTATTGTTTCACTGCCTCAGCCATTCAGATTGTATATCATATGCTGTTTTTCTTTGACAGTCTCTGGTGATATCATCTCTGATGATCTTGTGTTCGCTTTCGTCTCCATTATATTTATCGCCCTCATCGCCCTCATTGCCATCAGCGTCATCGCCATCTTCACTTTTCGGGCTATGGAGCCATGGGAGGCCAATAATAAACGTAAGTGATGTTGAGATAGTGTTGTGTGTTGTTGATGAAGGTGTTGTGTGTTGTTGATGATCGCGTTCTGTGATGTTGATGTGTTTAGTTTATCTCTTATTTCTCAGTGTGTCCTATCTGTGCCAGTGAGTTTTCCTCATCTCTTGGGTTGCCAGAAAGTTTTTCTCCCTAAGCATGAGTAACTGCCAGACTTGGTTCCCCAGAATGTATAGTTCTCTCCCTAAGCATGAGTGCTTCTGCCACACTATTTTGGTCAGTCTGCTCTACGTGAATGAATGTTTGTAGTTGATTAGTAATTATCATAGCCACTCCCTGGGTTTATGTTTCAAACAGCAAGACTGGTTTAACACTAGAGTTAAATTTTCTAAGTTTGGTGCCATAAAGTAGTCTACTGTTTTTGATGAAAAAGATTGATTTTTGTGCAGTAGCTATCTGGACTGAAAGAGATAACCTTCTGTTAGTTCTGCTGCCATTGAATCACTGCGTCAAAAACATGTTGAGAAGGGACATAGACACAGAAATGAATAACATGTGGAGATGGGACATAGACACAGAAATGAATAACATGTGGAGATGGGACATAGACACAGAAATGAATAACATGCGGAGATGGGACATAGACACAGAAATGAATAACATGTGGAGATGGGACATAGACACAGAAATGAATAACATGTGGAGATGGGACATAGACACAGAAATGAATAACATGTGGAGATGGGACATAGACACAGAATTGAATAACATGCAGAGATGGGACATAGACACAGAAATGAATAACATGTGGAGATGGGACATAGACACAGAAATGAATAACATGTGGAGATGGGACATAGACACAGAAATGAATAACATGTGGAGATGGGACATAGACACAGAAATTAATAACATGCAGAGATGGGACATAGACACAGAAATGAATATCATGCAGAGATGGGACATAGACACAGAAATTAATAACATGCGGAGAAGGGACATAGACACAGAAATGAATAACATGCGGAGATGGGACATAGACACAGAAATGAATAACATGTGGAGATGGAACATAGACACAGAAATGAATAACATAACATACAGAGATGGGACATAGACACAGAAATGAATATCATGCAGAGATGGGGCATAGACACAGAAATTAATAACATGCGGAGAAGGGACATAGACACAGAATTGAATAACATGCGGAGATGGGACATAGACACAGAAATGAATAACATGTGGAGGTGGAACATAGACACAGAAATGAATAACATAACATACAGAGATGGGACATAGACACAGAAATGAATATCATGCAGAGATGGGGCATAGACACAGAAATTAATAACATGCGGAGAAGGGACATAGACACAGAATTGAATAACATGCGGAGATGGGACATAGACACAGAAATGAATAACATGTGGAGATGGGACATAGACACAGAAATGAATAACATATGGAGATGGGACATAGACACAGAAATTAATAACATGTGGAGATGGGACATAGACACAGAAATGAATAACATGCAGAGAAGGGACATAGACACAGAAATTAATAACATGTGGAGATGGTTACGGATAAGACAGCTTGGAGTGAGTTGGTTGATGACCTGTGCCTGAATGGGGGATGCAGAGCAAAAGAAGCAGCAGCTCCATTGGCTGAGGACCTTTGTGTTGTGTCTTGGTGTTATCATGTCGTCCCACAGGTAAATGATGTTTTTTTCCCACTTGTTTGTGTTTTCTGTTGCCACAGGTAAGCTAGCAATAGCTCACAGAGATCGCAAGTCCAAGAACATTCTGGTCAAGAGTAATGGCACTTGCTGTCATCTGACACTCACCATGAAATATGTCCTATGACACTTACTTGAAATATGACGCTAGTCTGATACTGTGATGCTAGTCCGAGACTGTGAAGCTAGTCCGAGCTGACACTAACGTGAAATATTTCATCTGACACTAATATTAAAAGTGTCATCTGACATTCACAGAAAATATGTCATCTGACACTCACGTTCATTACATAATCTGATATCATGCACTTGAACTTACGAGATAATCCATCATCATTTCTGTTCAAGTCTCAGTAACAGCTTTTCAGTGTCTCATACAGTTTGACTGTCTGCCATGACCCTGAGACTGTACATGCTCTTTCTGATTCATGCAAAGAGTGTCCCGCATTTAATCTTGTTTTGTTATTTAAGTTGTTAATTAGTAACGGGCGTGTTGGTATCGGTTACATTGTCCAGATGCCGTCGGCATGGATACAGACAGAACTGTTGATTTTGAGTAACTTATAAACCTCATTTTGTGGAATGGGAACATATGGGTATCAGTTGGGTTGTCATCTTAACTCATTTGGTCATTTGTACACACTTATATGGGGTCTAGTGGTCACGGCGCCTGCCTCGCTCTCTGAATTGCAGATTTTATTGGGTAAGTAAGGTGCCTTCTTCCCTCCGCTAGCCTACAGGACACCCTTGGGCAAGGTGGAGTACCTGTTTGCGCCCCCCCCCCCCCCCCCCCCCCCCCCCCCCCCCCGGTTAGGGTTACTTGAAGCCATGGGTGCAGGGGGTGAATGGTGTTGAACAGCAGCTGCCAAATAGTTGTAAGTTATGGTCTCCAACTTCACGACGGTAGGCAAATAGTTGTAAGTTATGGTCTCCAACTTCACGACGGTAGGCAAATAGTTGTAAGTTATGGTCTCCAACTTCACGACGGTAGGCAAATAGTTGTAAGTTATGGTCTCCAACTTCACGACGGTAGGCAAATAGTTGTAAGTTATGGTCTCCAACTTCACGACGGTAGGCAAATAGTTGTAAGTTATGGTCTCCAACTTCACGACGGTAGGCAAATAGTTGTAAGTTATGGTCTCCAACTTCACGACGGTAGGCAAATAGTTGTAAGTTATGGTCTCCAACTTCACGACGGTAGGCAAATAGTTGTAAGTTATGGTCTCCAACTTCACGACGGTAGGCAAATAGTTGTAAGTTATGGTCTCCAACTTCACGACGGTAGGCAAATAGTTGTAAGTTATGGTCTCCAACTTCACGACGGTAGGCAAATAGTTGTAAGTTATGGTCTCCAACTTCACGACGGTGGGCAAATAGTTGTAAGTTATGGTCTCCAACTTCACGACGGTAGGCAAATAGTTGTAAGTTATGGTCTCCAACTTCATGACGGTAGGCAAATAGTTGTAAGTTATGGTCTCCAACTTCACGACGGTAGGCAAATAGTTGTAAGTTATGGTCTCCAACTTCACGACGGTAGGCAAATAGTTGTAAGTTATGGTCTCCAACTTCACGACGGTAGGCAAATAGTTGTAAGTTATGGTCTCCAACTTCACGATGGTAGGCAAATAGTTGTAAGTTATGGTCTCCAACTTCACGACGGTAGGCAAAGGATCCCTTTTTATGGTCTGTTATCACATGAATTTTCTCATGTCCATGAATGTTCTGTTGTCACATAATGCTCTGTTGTCCACTAATGTTCTGTTGCCCATGAATGCTCTGTTGTCACATGAATGCTTTGTTGTCCATTAATGTTCTGTTGTCACATAATACTCTGTTGTCACATAATGCTCTGTTGTCCATGAATGCTTTGTTGTACATTAATGTTCTGCTAACACATAATGCTCTATTGTCACATGAATGTTGTGTTTTTGTTGTCACCTGAATGTTCTGTTGTCACCTGAATGTTCTGCTTCTATTATGCAGGACTAGTTGAAGAATATCCACTTCCTGACCTGGTGCCCCTTAACCCCTCTTTGGAGGACACGAGGAAAGTTGTCTGTGGGGACAAGCAGCAGCCATCCATTCCAAACAGATGGCAGAATATTGAGGTGATCAACTGTTGTTGTTGGTGGTAGTGGAGTTTGTGTGGTCACACATGTTGGTGGTAGTGAGGTGAAAGTGGGGGTTTGTGTGGTCACACATGTTGGTGGTAGTGAGGTGAAAGTGGGGGTTGTGGTCACACATGTTGGTGGTGGTGAGGTGATGGGGTTTGTATGGTCACATATTGGTGGTAGTGAGGAGATGGGGTTTGTTTGGTTGCACATGTTGGTGGTAGTGAGGTGATGGGGTTTGTGTGGTCACACATGTTGGTGGTAGTGAGGGGATGGGGTTTGTGTGGTTGCACATGTTGGTGGTAGTGAGGGGATGGGGTTTGTGTGATCACATGTTGGTGGTAGTGAGGTGAAAGTGGGGGTTTGTGTGGTCACACATGTTGGTGAGGTGAAAGTGGGGGTTTGTGTGGTCACATGTTGGTGGTGGTGAGGTGATGGGGTTTGTATGGTCACATATTGGTGGTAGTGAGGGGATGGGGTTTGTGTGGTCACACATGTTGGTGGTAGTGAGGGGATGGGGTTTGTGTGGTTGCACATGTTGGTGGTAGTGAGGGGATGGGGTTTGTGTGGTCACACATGTTGGTGGTAGTGAGGGGTTGGGGTTTGTGTGGTTGCACATGTTGGTGGTAGTGAGGGGATGGGGTTTGTGTGATCACATGTTGGTGGTAGTGAGGTGAAAGTGGGGGTTTGTGTGGTCACACATGTTGGTTGTGGTGAGGTGAAAGTGGGGGTTTGTGTGGTCGCACATGTTGGTGGTACCACACACACTGCCTGACTGACTTGACCACACAGACTGACTTGATCACACAGACTGACTTGATCACACAAACTTATTTGATCACATAGACCACCTGTTTGATTTGACCACACAGACACCTGACTTACTTTACCACACAGACCAACTGACTTACTTGACTACACAGACTGACTTGACCACACAGATCACCTGGCTGACTTGAACACACAGACCACCTGACTGACATGACCACACAGATCACCTGACTTGACCACACAGACCACCTGACTGACTTGACCACACAGATCACCTGACTTGACCACACAGACCACCTGACTGACTTGTCCACACAGACCACCTGGCTGACTTGACCACACAGACCACCTGGCTGACTTGACCACACAGATCACCTGACTTGACCACACAGACCACCTGACTGACTTGACCACACAGATCACCTGACTTGACCACACAGACCACCTGACTGACTTGACCACACAGATCACCTGACTTGACCACACAGACCACCTGACTGACTTGACCACACAGACCACCTGGCTGACTTGACCACACAGACCACCTGGCTGACTTGACCACACAGATCACCTGACTTGACCACACAGATCACCTGACTTGACCACACAGACCACCTGGCTGACTTGACCACACAGATCACCTGACTTGACCACACAGACCACCTGGCTGACTTGACCACACAGATTGACTTAACCACACAAACCAACTGGCTGACTTGATGACACAGACCACCCGATTGACTTGACCACACAGACTGACATGACCACACAGACCACCTGGCTGACTTGACCACACTAACCACCTGGCTGACTTGACCACACTAACCACCTGGCTGACTTGACCACACTAACCACCTGGCTGACTTGACCACACAAACTGACTAGACCACATAGATTGACTTGACCACACAGACCACCTGACTGACTTGACCACACAGACTTATTTGACCACACAGACTGACTGACTTGACTACACATCTATGGAAATGACATGGTCCTTGACTGACTTTGCAAACTTTGTTCCTTGCAGTCTCCGGCTGATGGCACGGATGATGATGGAATGCTGGTACTGCAATGCCACAGCTCACCTGACAGCATTTAGAATGCGCAAGACTTTAGCCGGGCTGGCAGAAGAGGAGGAAGTTTAAATTTGAAATAGCAGACACCGAATCTACTTGCAGGCATCGTAATACTTGTTTTATTCCGTCTGAATTTGCTAAGACTTCTAACCTTGACATTTCACGAGGAGCCTCGTGTTTGTACTTATACCTATGTTTATGTTTTTATTGTTGTTCATGTTAAAGTTCTTTTATTGTGTTGTGTCTCAGTCAGATTAGGAGTGTAATGTTTAGTTGTGATACTTAGGGCACTCTATAGACTTAGGCTAAGTTGCAGGGGTTTAGTTATGTGTGGGGTCCAACATACTGTTGATCTCTGTAGTTGTCTATACGGATGTACTTTGTATCTCAATGCTGAATGATTTGTCCTTGAACTGTGAGGCTTAACTAATAAAAGTCTTATGTTTGTTATCATTGATTTGTTTGTTAGTCTTTATGAGTTTAGTTTATTGTTATTGCACTCATTAGTGCTGGCACTGTCTGACTCTACAATGTTTTCTCATCCTCTCCTGCTTCATTAGCTTGTGTTACAATTCTGGACATTTGTAGGCCATCTGTCGAGTTATTCTGTGCGTACTTCTCATTTGATTATATAGAGGCCTGCCTTATGCTCCAGTAGAGAATGAAGGGTAGAAGAAAACAAAGCTGAGTGGTTAGTGTTCTTGCTTGTCATAACAGCTGGGTCATTTTTCAGAATGTTAGGAAAGGCAGGATAGAATGACAGCTAAATTATAGTGGATTGCAAGAGGTTCTAAACTGTGGAAGGGAACTACCACCCCATCTCATAATGCTGTTGTCTTGAATATATGGTCTAGCACTTTAATAGTGTCTGCAGTACTGTTTTGATTTCATTTAAGCAGCCCGAAAGCTTCAATTGAAGGCTGCATTGTGAGTAATTTTATTTTGTCAGAAAGTGCCATACCAATTGGCATGGGCACAATTTATTGCCTGGCATATTTCACTGCATCTCATCGGGTGCATATATACCAAGGTCGTAGCAATTGGGCATCTAAAACAGGGGTTATGCAGGCAGAAAGACTTCATTGTGACTATGATTACCATGGAATTAATACACGCTTCACATTTGAACAGTATTAGTCACTTGAATGTTGTGTACTTTAACCATGATATGATTACCTGCTCACTTTATGTGATATACCACTCTGCAGTGTGCACTTATAGATATTTTATGTGATATATCACTCTGCTGTGTGCACTTATAGAGAGGTATATTAGGATATACCCAGGTCAGAACACAGCAAATGTGTACAAGCTGAATGTAGGCTCAGGTCACATGTTTTCTCCACCACACTACTTGCATGTGGAGGTAACTCATTGACTACTGAATTATATGGCAGAATGAGTTTATTTACAATGTTCAAGCAGTATTTTGTCTACAGATATGGCTGTAGTTTGCCAACGTGTAACACATCATTTTCTTGTGGTCTGAGTGTGTGTGTATGGTTCTGTATCCAGCTGCAAGAAGTTTGATGCTGTCTGTGGCTTATGGCAGTTTATGAGTTAGTATGCTGGCACGCCATGGGTTGTCAGTGTGCATCATGTATATATATGTTAACAGAGTGCCTAGGCATTACTTGCATATGTAGAGAAGTGTTGATAGTATGGACAGACACATAGAGAGGAGGCAAGTTAGTAGATATATATTTTGTAAACAAACAAATAAAATTGTACTTCAACAAGGTATATTACTACACTAACCTCTTGAAAATATCAAGAAAACAGTAACAATGGTAATATCAAAGAAAATGGTGACACCAAAATGTGACATAGAAATAGAAGGAAAAATCCTTAACCAAGTGGATAATTTTAGATACCTAGGGGCATTTATAACATCAGCTGGAAGATGTACAACAGAGATTAGGAGCAGAATAGGGCAGGCAAAAGCCGCATTTCAGAAAATGAAGAGTATCTTGTGCAATAAGTCACTATCACTGAATGTAAGAAAGAGAGTGCTGAAATGCTACGTAGAACCAGTTTTGCTGTATGGCAGTGAATCTTGGAATGTAAATGAACAAATTAAGAAGAAATTAGAAGCAACAGAGATGTGGTTGCTGAGACGAATGTTGCGAATTCCTTGGACTGCCAGAGTAACTAAAGATGACTGCCTGAAGCAGGCTAATGAAACTAGAACATTATATACAACAATAAGACAGAGACAAACATCTTTCTTCGGTCACGTGATGAGAAGAGAGGCATTGGAGAACATCGTAACAACTGGAAAGATCGAGGGGAAGAGAGGCAGAGGCAGACCAAGAGAAATGATGCTGGATGGATTGAGAAGGTGGCATGGAGGAATATCAGCAGCAGAGTTGATCCAGAGGACCAAGGACCGAGATCTGTGGAGAGCCATGAACGCCTACGCCGGCTGGCACAGCACTTGATGATGATGAACCTCTTGAATCCTCAACATAGTCTTCACATTTCCTCTACATTTCTAAACATAATCATCAGCAGTGATACTTTCATCCCATTGTTATTTTAGGGCTTCGAAGCCTGCAGTATTAAAGTTATTGCTCTGCTGTCTCAGCCACAGTCACACCTCACATTCTGCCCCTGCATCATAATGTGTGAATAAGATGTGCTTGTAGTGCCCAAACATTTGCCATCCTCGTTCATTGTCTCCCGAGTCACATCAGGCTGCTTGTGGTTGGCATTGTCGTTCTCAGGCAGAATTTCTTTAGTCCGTAGGTCTGGTAATTTCTTTGGATTGCACCCCAAGCTTCAATAGAACTTCACACAGCATGTTAGTTTCACCTTTCTAGAAACAGGACAACAGTGCTCATTGAGAGTCTCAAAGCATAACCCCTGCTGGTGGCACACTTTGCATATCATTGTTAAAGATGAGGAATGATGTGATTCAGGATTGTATAATTGAACCTTAATTTATCCCCTGTAGCAATCCTGTTCAACATGTCTTCTCTTTCATCTTCAATGAAAGGGCAGGTCACAGTTACCATTTCTACCTACTGTCTGTATGCAACTCCTAGCAGCTTGTACCTAAACAAATAATAAAACTACATGATGTTGCCACCAAATGACACATTTCAAAGATGGCACCTATCATTTCCAGCTTCCCCATATCAGTGTGCAGCATGACTTTCCCTCATATCATGATAATAAGAACAATTTGAATCAAAAGCAAATAATGACAAGACCGTTAGAGTAAACTAGGACAAGCCCAGCAAAGGGAATGCAAGTTTGGCGTTTATTAAAAGTATGCAGTTTAGCCATAATTGAAAACCAAAAAACAGGGGAATGAACAAATAACATTCTTCAGACCATATAGGACAAGGCAGGTTGAAACACATGTTTATTAAACCAAAGATAGGAGACCCTGAAGAATGGAACAGGGACTGGTAAAATGACAGCTAAACATTTGATGCAGGAGTGTCCAACATATTCTGAACAGAGAACACTATTTTGGCCTACACCCACTCCATTTGAGGACAAACTATGTGGGGATGTTTCAAGTATGACAAATACTTTGTCACTTTCTTCTATATTTTCTAACCTTTCCCATAATTGTTTATCCCTGCCTTCTATGGTGCTTTCTTTGGATATAAAAAAGTTGCTTAAAAGTTGACAGGGTTGACTTCATTGCACCGGGTTTTTGTTCCATATAGCTCAGTCTCTTTCCACAGAGCAGAAAGAGTTGCACAAAGCACGAACTCCGTAGGTCTAGCGGTGACCCACAGGAGTCTCCGTAAAATTTCACTCGTTAACCAAAGGATGCGGCCCGGAATCGAACCCACAACCTTCGGAGCCCGAGTCACGGCGACTCTGACTTTGGATATATTCATGTTGACATCGTAAGGTGCACGAAGACATGGAAAAATAGGAAAATGTAGCAAGTAGCATTTGCACATGTTTGTTTAGTGGAGAATGGAAGGAAATGATAATGGTGTGCCAGCATTTTCACCTTACATCCTGAGAAGGAAAGCATGGAGCACAGAAAGTTGCCGTATAAAGCGTGTAAATTACTTCTGTAAATGAATAGCATGCGGATTATCTTATTTAATAAATAATTGCCGGTCTCTCTGGTCTAGAGGTTACACGAATTTCTCCATAATCTCGTATACTCTCGTAAGTAACATGACGTTGCGCAAGAATTGGTAGCGGTTCTCTCCGCATCGGTAACTTACGGGGTATTGAGCCAGTCACTCAGAAAGCAATGACAAACTACTGAGCGTAATCTTGCCAAGAAATCAACAATCAGCTGAAAGGTGCTGATGTTGACAGCGATGTCCTGTAAAGGATATGCAAAAAAAATAATAATAATAATATTTATTAAATAAAGACACATTGTATTGTTTAGCGCTTATAGAAGTGAGAAGAAGGAAGTAGAAACTAGAGGACTCACCGGAAACATAAAAATTGAAAGCTATCGGTTACCGACTGAGATTTGAATCTGCCACCTTCAAATGACAATTACGCCTCGCTGCAGGAACAAGTGTACTTTGACACATGACCAACTAGACACCCCTAAACAAGGTGTCTTCATTAGCCAAGTCTGTCATACACATGAACCTACAACTATGGAATACTGACAAAATTTATAACTAACCATTGAGATTTCACCATAGGTCTCAGAATTTTATATTAAATCAGCATAGGTCAAATAACAGACAAACACATTGGACCGTATTGTCGTGTCCAGTGTTTTAACAAACATTTAAAGAAGTGAAATGATTGGTCGGTTCCAATGTTGTAAATCGTGCAATCTATTGTTTGTTTTTTATTATTCACATTCGCTAAGGAAAACATTGTTTTGATTGACATATTTGCATTTTTATTGTTAGATATTGACATATTTGTATGATTTTTTTGTTTTCTTAGATAATGACATGTTTGTATGTTTTCTTTTTTTTTTTTGGGGGGGGGGGGGGGGGGTGTCAGATATTGAAATGTTTGTGTGTGTTTTTTTTTTGGGGGGGGGGGTGTTGTTAGATATTGACATGTTTGTATGTTGTTGTTGGTTTTTTTTGGGGGGGAAGGGGGTGTTAGATATTGACATGGTTAAATGTGTTTGTTTTTGGTTGATATTGACATGTTTTTGTGTGAACCTTTCTTGTTATTAACTTTTGTTGTTTTTGATGTTTTGTTTGTGAGTTTAACTGTGTAGATTTCTGTCCTTGGTCTATTATGTTTGCATATATTATTGACATCTTATGTGCATGATTTTTCTGAGTTAGATATGGCATGGTTGTGTGTGAGTTTATAGATGATGATGTGTGTGGTTTTGAGGTTTCATTGACTGCCTCTGGCTCAGACATGCAGCGTTCACACCCAGCAGAGGCTGCCATTGTTACCAGAACTGTTTGATATCTCTGGGGTAGTGAAATTAGAAACATAGTCTTCTCAGATAAGGGTGAACACCAGGAGACCCTGTGTGTCACTAAATCCTTCGGCAGTTGGACATTACAAAGAATAATCTTTAAACTGGTGCCCTAGCAGAATTATTACAGAAAAAAAAAAACAATTTCTACTCATGAACTTGACACATCGATCTCTGTCTATCTGTCTGTCTGTCATGCACACACACACACCACCAAATCTATCAACAGTTCAGAAAGCCCTGCATGTGTGCAGAACTGATGTCATTGATGTGGGTGAGTGGGTGTGCCATGTGTTTTGATTGTTGGCATTGTGTGCAGTTGCTGTTTTCATTGTTGGCATGTGCTACAGCTGTTTCAGTTGTTAATGTGGGTGTGTTCTGTAGCTGTTTCAGTTAATGTGGGTTTGTGCTTCTTTTTAGGTGGTTGTGTGATGTAGCTGTTTCAATTGTTAATCTGGGTGTGTGCTGTTACTGTTTCAGTTAATGTAGGTGTGTGCTGTAGCTGTTTCAGTTGTTAATACTGATGTATGCTGTTACTGTTTCAGTTAATGTGTGTGCTTCTGTTTAGGTGGGTGTGTGCTGTAGCTATTTCAGTTAATGTGAGTGTATTGCCGCTGTTTATTTGGGTGCATGATTTTGCTGTGCGCTGTACAGTTTTTAACTAGTTGTATAAATACTGATATAATGTACTGATATTTTGTTGTGGAATCAGAAAATGAAATTGAATAAACTGTACATCATTACACATCACAGCATGTATTTTGTCTCGTTGTTATCTGATATGAAGTGAGTGTGTATACTATGTTCATTTGTCTGTTGGAAGACGGTGAAGATGTACATGTTTACATTACATGTCTGTTGTGGGCAGTATTTTCCACATATTGAGCGCCTGCCTGCCAAGACAGAGGTCCGGATTCAATCTTAGGTAGAGGGAGGATGATGATTTCCAACCAGTATGATGTGGGGGTTGATCCAGCCTCGCAACAATTTGTTTTTAGAATTGTCTGACCCCCTCACCTCATGTTTGGGTCTAGAATATGTGAAGACCTAACACAACCTGGTAGTCATGGGTTCCATTCTCATCGTGGCAGATTATTCAAATTCACCTGGATTCCCAGGTGGGTAGAGCCTAAAATTAGTACCAGGACATGTCGTGAGAAGTAAAGGCAGCCTGTAAGACACTGACCACGTCATCCCCCCCCCCCTAGAAAGCCGATTGATCTATCAAATATAAGCCTAGCACCATACATCCAATCAATACACCTCAAGGCAGATAAAAGAAAGTGCTTTACTTTCACTTTTCAATTGTTTAAATTTTATTATTTTTTTGGGGGGGGGGGGGGGGGGGGGAACTATCAATCTTCAGTAACCTAAGACACAACATGGCTGAAGTATATTTCATTAACTGTCAAGAATTATATGTTACATGGTTCCATCACCCTGCTACTGAGTGAGTGCGTGGTGCTACACTGTGAGCTGTGAATTTCATGTGGAATGCTTTTACATCTGTTCGCGCTTGTGTGTAGCGTGAACAGCATGTTCAGAACGATGACGGCCGGCTGTCGCTGAATTGACTGATTTGCCTTTTTGGTTCACGAGTGCACTTTTAGGAGACTCCCAGGAGTCGTCGCTGGAGCTACGGAATTCGTGCTTTAAGCGGCGCTTTCGGTGGGTCGCCCTGCGAATAGAAACCGAGCCATATGGGATAAAACCCGGGTCAATGAAGTCCTTATAGTGAATGCCGATTCCATCGGTGATGAACTGTATTTTTCGTGGTGAACTTTTGTGTTGGCATTCTGGTGGCAGCATTCTGCACAGTGTACCTGTGCGGGCTGTTGGCTTGCCAAGACTCCTGTCTGTTCCACTGCGGTGATATTCACTGGCACAGGAATGGAGCATTATTGGGACGACCAGTTGCCGTGAAGTTGGAACCGCGACTAACTAACTGACTGATTGACTGACTGACTGGCTAACTATATAATCTAACTAACTACCCACCTGACTAACTAACTATTATATGTCACATTTGAGTTGTACAACACATGTGTGTGTTGTATACTAAAGTGAAAATGAGATCTCAGAGTTATAGGAACATTTGTTCCTCTTTTGAAGAGAGTGTGTCACACCTGGTTGTCACCAAGTTCTCCAATTTATTTCTTATCATAACATACATGATTCAGATTAAGTATCACGTATAGTGCGTATTCCATTCTAACATTTCTACAAGTCACTTGTGCTCATTTGTGTGTTAACATGTGTTGGAATGTTGGCTCCAAAAACGAACCTAGGCTGCTGATGAGCCTGTCAACTAACAGTTGTGAGACACGATGGTGCAGTTGCTGAAACGTCTGCTGCCGGCACAATGGTTATGTGTTTGTATGCCATTTGAGGCTGGAATAAAACAAATATTTGCACCTGGCTCCCAGCCTAAAATGGACTCCAGAAAATGTTCTGGAAAATATAGGCTGCCGATCTGAGTTTGACCACATCACAAACTGATTGTCGAATGATGTGTAATAACATTAGTCTAGCACCATATACCCAATACACCTCAACGTGTGGGAAAGGGTCGTTTACTAAATTGATTCAGTGCCAAAGAATGTCAGTTTGGATCAAACATGGTGCACAATCACACGCACAAGTATTATAATGTCAATTTCCGTGCACTGAGCATTGAAATTGCGGAGGTGCCACGAAACAAAACAAATAAC
>JACEFZ010004246.1:240000-252500 GCA_014155875.1 Cepaea nemoralis
TGCTGTACTTGTGTTTCACACTAGATCCCAACAATACCCAACACTGTTACACCTCCCCATGTTTAATAAAGAATTTTCCTTATAAAGGAAAAATCTTTACTCTAAATCCCCATACTCTATTCCCTCTTTGTCTTCTAACCTTCGCTAAAACCAAGTTTGAGTAAACAATACATCTTTTACTCTTCTCCCAGTGACATGGCCAACAACCTCCCCACATACTTCTTCTTCGCCTTTTATTTATATAATACCACGGTTAATCCAACCAGTCCTTCTTTCCTTTTTATTTCCCCAACATTTTATAGTCAACTACTACATAATTCTTCATTTCTGGTTCTTTCTGGTTACCTGTATCAAATATACATATCATAAGAACAGCTCATAAATTCTGTATCGAAATCTTTGAGCTCATAAAATTTCTCACTCTTTACTATTCTGGTTCTTTCTTGGCTCATCTAGTTTCCTGTATCAAATATACACATTATAAGAACAGCTCATAAATTCTTTGTCGAAAATTTTACCCTTATACAATTTCTCATTCTTTCAAACCCCAGGACGTACAAAAACAATGTAGTTAGAAAAAGTAAAGAAGTGGTGCGCACCAAATAAAGAACACAAAGAATGCATACACGACATGACCACATGGACATACAATAAATGTACATTTAAGACACTCACCCTTTACCTCCCTTGTCAATAAAAAATTTTGTAAAATAATTTTTTAAAACACCTTAAGAAATATATTATTGTTCGTTATAAAACAATTTGGCATAAGTTTTCATAAACCTTCTATATTTCACATTGACATTGCCAACCACAATTCTGTTCCTCTTCCGTTATCTCACCTTTTACCATGAGCCCATGTTCATATTTTATGAACACCTTTAATATAATTAAAGCTGGTATTTCACAGCACCTATATCTTGCCCCCGTACATCCCATCATGCAATATTATAATTTCAGTGACGTGTGTGCAGGTCCTGGATACGTCTATCCATTCGTGTACACACGTTCACCAACTATGGTTTCTCACTAGTTAATGGATGCATAGCATTCCTTAACTATTTACTCTTAAGTTTCCCCCTACCTTATATCAGTGGACAAATTAGTTTTTATCAACTCTTTTCTGAACGAAAAATCTTTAGCAAAACCTATGGCTGAAACTTAAACTTACTTAACTAACTTTACAAGCATGTAACTCAATATACCAAACCATTCATGTAACCGATATAAAATGAACACAACCTTCAAATTAATCTATAAAAAAGAAAGAAAAAAAAACACATTTTTAAAATGACATAACATGCATGTTATCAAATCAGAATAAAATATTCTATTCTACCTATCACTATTGGACACTTTTACGGACCAATAGTTCTTATCAACTCAAATGCTAGGAACACAATCACCCTACTCCTAAACCAATTTATCAAACAATAACAATCATTTTTCAAGACCAAATCAAGAAACAAAATGAGGTATTACAACTTAGGCTCAACAAAACAACCAAACAATATCCCTCATTTTCTAGTAGTAACTCAAGCATAAAACATTTCCTATATGACTCATAACTCATAAAACTTAGATTTCATAAACACCGTTTTCAACACAATTTTAACTCTCCTAAAATTACTACCAGCATTAGGCTCTCATAAATGACGCATATCCAGTATTTATATGACCGAGAAGACTAAACATTCTATCTGTATATCTGTTAACTACAGATCGATTATGATCACATCTGTTCTATCTACTTAAACAAATCAGTAATCAACAACCACCATACTATTATTATCTCCTAACAGCACATGACATCCTGAATAAGCTCTTAAGTAAGCACTGTAACCTATATCCAACATTAACTCAATGTAGTAGCCATCCTCTACTTATCAACGCACTTGTGACCTGTCCTGTCTATTATTACTATAACTTGTTAACCCCTATCTTTAAACACGGCATTTCTAACATCAATAAAACAATATATTCACCCATTGTACTAATTATCTCAAGACCACTTTTTTCCACCGTTTCGTATACTTCTTCAAACATCACTTACAATTTTAAATCATGAAACTTATAACTTGCTATCTGCAGTACTTTCAATTTATCTATTTCTTACGTTTCCACTTCCTCAACAACTCCAAATTTCTCTGAATAAGTGCTAACTCTATATCAACATCTTCTTCTTCGTACAACCTACTAGTCTCCTCCATACCACTACTTGACTCTGACTTTTCATCCATTTCTTCTTCTTCGTCTGTATGTCTCTCTTTAGCTGCCGCTAATCTCTTCCGTTCAACATCCCACCTAATTTGTCGATCACTCTTTCTTAAGGATCTTTCCAGTATAGGTATATCGTCTCCGCTTGTTGAACAATCTCTAATTCTCCTCTGTCTTTTCACTTCTTTATCTCTTTGACTGTCCATTCTTCTTTTCGTTGCTTGCCTAGTATTTTTAAATGGAGCACCTGTGTCTTCTTCCATACTATCATAATGAGTTTCATTTGTCCCTTCTTCTTCCATTCTTTTTGGAATTGTTTGTTCTTGTTCTTCGTAACTTGGATTTGCTAGCAACTGATTTTGTTCTGGTTCTCTTCTAAGATCTGGGGTTACTGTAGCTTTTCTAAGATCTGGGGTTACTGTAGCTCTTCTAAGATCTGGGGTTACTGTAGCTCTTCTAAGATCTGGGGTTACTGTAGCTCTTCTAAGATCTGGGGTTACTGTAGTTCCTCTAACAACCTGTTCATCTAAAAATTTTGCATCCGAATAACAATTATTATTATAATTATTATTTTCTATCTCATCTTCATCTCTTCTTAAGTGTTCAACATGTGCCCTTGCTATGTGTGCTGTGACCTGGTTCTTTATAATATACGACACATTACCTAGTTTTTCCAAAACGTAATAACCTGGAATCCAACGAGAATCAAACTTAGAGTTTCTTCTATGCTTTTTGTAATAAACTCTATCACCTACTTTAAACTCCTGTAATTTTGTATTTACATTTTTGTACTTTTTCTGTCTTTCCCTAGCTTTTATTATATTATTCCTTAACCTCATATGTGCTTTATGCATTTCTTTGTATTATGATCTCTTGAAAATCTTCACCCATATATTTCCGTCTAGGTTTTAATAAATTATCTATAGGTAATATTGGTTCTCTCCCGTGTATTAAATAAAATGGCGAAAAACCCGTGCTCTCATTTTGATTTGTACGAATAGCGCTAAGAGCAGGTCCCAAAATAGATCCCAATCTTTTTCATGTTCATCAACAATCTTTGCCACAATGTTGTATAACGTCTGATGTTGACGCTCGTTTTTCGCATTTGACGAAGGTCTATAAAATGAGGTCTTTATATGTCTTATGTTTAAATCTTTTAATAACTTTTCGAATTTTTTTATTTACAAATTCTCTACCATTATCTGTAAGTATACTTTGTGGGCAACTAAACCTTGGTACGAACTCCTGTAAAAAAATATTAATGACAGTATCCGCGCTCTTATCTGGAATTGCATAAACCTCTGGCCAAAGACTGTAGATGTCTACTATATGAATTAAATATACATTTCCTGACAATGTTCTGGGGTGTGGACCCGATATGTCTAAACTAATCTTTTGCATTGGGAAGTGAGGAATATCTGTGTCTTGTAATGGAGACTTTATTGTTTTCATGTTCCTTAATCTGCACTTTTCACACGTATCTACATATTTGCATGCAGATTTAAATAAGTTTGGCCAATAATATTTACTTGTAAGTGCTTTCACTAGTTTGTCTCTACCGAGATGTCCATTTTCATCGTGATATGCTTTTAAAAGTTCATTTTCTAAATGCTTTGGAATATATTTCCTTAGTTGTTCGTTCTTTTCACACATATAATATAACTGTCCATCCTCTTGTAAGAGCAATAATTCCTTTTATATTTGTTATCTTCTGTTTCTCGTAATTTTTCCTTTATTTGTATGATTCTTGGGTCCAAATCCTGCTCTTCTTTTCATATTGAATTGTGCTAACTGTAGATCTTCTTCTCCTATGTTCAGACTCTTGATCTGATGGTAAGCTATCAAATTCTTCCCCTATTTATTATAGCAGAATCTAGAATATTAATTTGCCAATTTCTGTCGTCTATCTCTGGTTCGGCTGCCTCCTCTTCTGTATCTTCTGATGACTGTGAATATGGAATTCTAGACAATAGATCAGCGCATGTGTTTATCCTACCTGGTATGAACTCAATTTTCGCGTCGTACCCCTGTAGATTCAATGCCCATGTCTGTATTTTCCTGTTCTGCACTGGAGCTTCTAGAAAAGACTTTAAAGGCATGTGGTCAGTTCTAATGACAAAACTTGCGTTATGTAAGTAGTAATTTAGTTTCTGTAGAGCGTAATGAATCGCGTAAGCCTCCTTCTCGATAGTAGTCATTTTTTTTGTGATTTACTAAGTTTATGTGACAAGAAGTAGACTAGGTCTTTCATTTTTAACCCTGGTAATTCCAGATTCTTTTCCTTCATATGGTTGTACCAAACATGCTCCTACTGCATTGTCCGAAGCATCTGTGTATAGTATCAACTGTTTGTTAAGTCTGGATGCTGTCAACAGTGGTACCAGTGTTAAGCGTGTTTTTTAAATAGTCGAAGGCTTTTTGACACTCATCATCCCACTTAAACCTGGCGTACTTGGCTGTTAAATTTGTAATTGGTTCAGCTATCCTTGAAAATGCGGAATAAACCGCCTATAATATGCACATGTTCCTATAAAACGCACGTACTTCCTTAACGTTTGGTTGAGCAGGTAACTCTTTAATAATCTTTATTTTGTCCTGGTCTGGTTTAATACCCTCTCTATTTATAAATATACCCTAAATATTTTGTTTCTGTTTTTAAAAATTGGCACTTACTAAGCTTCAACTTTCACATCATGCTTTCTTAACCTGTCAAACACTAGTCTAATATTTTTCAAATGATCCTTCACATCTCCCTTGGTATAGATCAAATATATCATCACTATAAGCAAGAGCGAACCTTTGCATACCCTCTAGAACTTCATTTATTAAGAACATATAGTGACGAGGGCGCCGTCTTGCACCAAAAGGCATTCGTAAGAATTCGTACGAGCCCATGTGGGTACAAAAGGCACTTTTCCGTTGCGCGTCCTTCTGACATTGGAATACACCAAAACCCTTACCATTGCGTCTAACGTTGTGAAATATGTAGAGCCATTAAGTAGCCCCAAAATATCATCAATTACCGGCAGTGGGTATGCTACATTCTTGGTGATTTTGTTCAACGCCCTGTAGTCGCAACAGAAGCGACTGGAACCATCGGCTTGGCCACTATTACCACCGGAGATGACCATTCTGACTTCGACCTTTTTATTATTCCTGCTTTCAGCATCTCCTCTATTGCCTTTTCCATTATTTCTCTGTTTCTTAATGGAGTTCTGTATGGTTTTAGACTTATTGGTGGATGATCTCCCGTGTCTATTTCCATCGTAACTGTCCGCGTCTTACCCAATTCTAAATCATTAACCGCGAAAACATCCTGATTTTGCTTTATAAATTGTTCTAACACTTCCTTATTTTCGGCGAAGCTTTTAACTGTGACAGCAATTCTTGTTCCCTTGTTATTTTGTCTAGTGAACATATATGGGCTTTATTTCTTCTAAATGGATGGATCAATTCATCCATTCGACTTTCCTCTTCTTCCGCATCCGCGTCTGTTACTTCTCCTTTCACTAGAAGTTCCAAATAACTTGTTCCCGACACTTCTGTTCTATTCGTTGCCAATATTTCACTAATGTTATGATCTAATTTGGCTATCACACATCCTCTGTATAACTTGATTTCTCTCCCTGTGTTGTTGATAACCATTACTGGAAAGGTTAAGTGTTTATCCAACTCCATTACTCCATCTGGAACCTCCAAACCAGGCTCATCAATATTCCTCTTGTAACTCAGTGATTCTGACTGTGTTTCCTTCCACATAATATGGGTTTCTCTTCAGCTTCGCTTGTATCAAATTTACCGACTGTGGTTTTAACGTCGTTGTCATTTTAACCCTAACTAGTGCTGTATATGCATATCCTCTTCCATATCTAATATACGTCTCTGAATTTTAACTTATGTAAATCATAAAAAAAGTCTTATTCCATTCTTTATCAAAAAATCTCTCCCTATCAACATATTTCTATTTAAACCCCTCACTACATGAAAAAGGTTCTTTGTTGATCCCTCCTAACTAAAATTGATCATTGTTTGTCCAACTACTTGTAAATTCTGTCCAGTAAACAGAGTGTAAATTATTACTACACTTAAATAGTCTACAATTTCTTACTATTTAAGGATGGAAGGAAGCTTCCATCCTTAAATAGTAAGAAATTGTAGACTATTTAAGTGTAGTAATAATTTACACTCTGTTACTGGACAGAATTTACAAGTAGTTGGACAAACAATGATCAATTTTAAGTTAGGAGGGATCAACATAAGACACCTTTTTCATGTAGTGAGGGGTTTAAATAGAAATATGTTGATAGGGAGAGATTTTTGATAAAGAATGGAATAAGACTTTTTTATGATTTACATAAGTTAAATTCAGAGACGTATATATAGATATGGAAGAGGATATGCATATAGCAGCACTAGTTAGGGTTAAAATGACAACGACGTTAAAACCACAGTCGGTAAATTTGATACAAGCGAAGCTGAAGAGAAACCCATATTATGTGGAAGGAAACACAGTCAGAATCACTGAGTACAAGAGGAAATATTGATGATGAGCCTGGTTTGGAGGTTCCAGATGGAGTAATGGAGTTGGATAAACACTTAACCTTTCAGTAATGGTTATCAACAACACCGGGAGAGAAATCAAGTTATACAGAGGATGTGTGATAGCCAAATTAGATCATAACATTAGTGAAATATTGGCAACGAATAGAACAGAAGTGTCGGGAACAAGTTATTTGGAAACTTCTAGTGAAAGGAGAAGTAACAGACGCGGATGCGGCAAGAAGAGGGAAAGTCGGAATGGATGAATTGATCCATCCATTTAGAAGAAATAAAGCCCATATATGTTCACTAGACAAAATAACAAGGAACAAGAATTGCTGTCACAGTTAAAGCTTCGCCGGAAAATAAGGAAGTGTCTAGAACAATTTATAAAGCAAAATCAGGATGTGTTCGCGGTTAATGATTTAGAATTGGGTAAGACGCGGACAGTTACGATGGAAATAGACACGGGAGATCATCCACCAATAAGTCTAAAACCATACAGAACTCCATTAAGAAACAGAGAAATAATGGAAAAGGCAATAGAGGAGATGCTGAAAGCAGGAATAATAAAAAGGTCGAAGTCAGAATGGTCATCTCCGGTGGTAATAGGGCCAAGCCCGATGGTTTCCAGTCGCTTCTGTTGCGACTACAGGGCGTTGAACAAAATCACCAAGAATGTAGCATACCCACTGCCGGTAATTGATGATATTTTGGGGCTACTTAATGGCTCTACATATTTCACAACGTTAGACGCAAGGTAAGGGTTTTGGTGTATTCCAATGTCAGAGGACGCGCAACGGAAAAGTGCCTTTTGTACCCACATGGGCTCGTACGAATTCTTACGAATGCCTTTTGGTGTCAAGACGGCGCCCTCTCACTATATGTTCTTAATAAATGAAGTTCTAGAGGGTATGCAAAGGTTCGCTCTTGCTTATATTGATGATATATTGATCTATACCAAGGGAGATGTGGAGGATCATTTGAAACATATTAGACTAGTGTTTGACAGGTTAAGAAAGCATGATGTGAAGTTGAAGCTTAGTAAGTGCCAATTTTTAAAAACAGAAACAAAATATTTAGGGTATATTATAAATAGAGAGGGTATTAAACCAGACCAGGACAAAATAAAGATTATTAAAGAGTTACCTGCTCCAACAAACGTTAAGGAAGTACGTGCTTTTATAGGAACATGTGCATATTATAGGCGGTTTATTCCAGCATTTTCAAGGATAGCTGAACCAATTACAAATTTAACAGCCAAGTACGCCAGGTTTAAGTGGGATGATGAGTGTCAAAAAGCCTTCGACTATTTAAAAACAGCTTAACACTGGTACCACTGTTGACGCATCCAGACTTAAACAAACAGTTGATACTATACACAGATGCTTCGGACAATGCCAGTAGGAGCATGTTTGGTACAACCATATGAAGGAAAAGAATCTGGAATACCAGGGGTTAAAAATGAAAGACCTATCTACTTCTTGTCACATAAACTTAGTAAATCACAAAAAAAATGGACTACTATCGAGAAGGAGGCTTACGCGATTCATTACGCTCTACAGAAACTAAATTACTACTTACATAACGCAAGTTTTGTCATTAGAACTGACCACATGCCTTTAAAGTCTTTTCTAGAAGCTCCAGTGCAGAACAGGAAAATACAGACATGGGCATTGAATCTACAGGGGTACGACGCGAAAATTGAGTTCATACCAGGTAGGATAAAACACATGCGCTGATCTATTGTCTAGAATTCCATATTCACAGTCATCAGAAGATACAGAAGAGGAGGCAGCCGAACCAGAGATAGACGACAGAAATTGGCAAATTAATATTCTAGATTCTGCTATAATAAATAGGGAAGAATTTGATAGCTTACCATCAGATCAAGAGTCTGAACATAGAGAAGAAGATCTACAGTTAGCACAATTCAATATGAAAGAAGAGCAGGATTTGGACCCAAGAATCATACAAATAAAGGAAAAATTACGAGAAACAGAAGATAACAAATATAAAAGGAATTATTTGCTCTTACAAGAGGATGGACAGTTATATTATATGTGTGAAAAGAACGAACAACTAAGGAAATATATTCCAAAAGCATTTAGAAAATGAACTTTTTTAAAAGCATATCACGATGAAAATGGACATCTCGGTAGAGACAAACTAGTGAAAGCACTTACAAGTAAATATTATTGGCCAAACTTATTTAAATCTGCATGCAAATATGTAGATACGTGTGAAAAGTGCAGATTAAGGAACATGAAAACAATAAAGTCTCCATTACAAGACACAGATATTCCTCACTTCCCAATGCAAAAGATTAGTTTAGACATATCGGGTCCACACCCCAGAAACATTGTCAGGAAATGTATATTTAATTCATATAGTAGACATCTACAGTCTTTGGCCAGAGGTTTATGCAATTCCAGATAATGAGCGCGGATACTGTCATTAATATTTTTTTTACAGGAGTTCGTACCAAGGTTTAGTTGCCCACAAAGTATACTTACAGATAATGGTAGAGAATTTGTAAATAAAAAATTCGAAAAGTTATTAAAAGATTTAAACATAAGACATATAAAGACCTCATTTTATAGACCTTCGTCAAATGCGAAAAACGAGCGTCAACATCAGACGTTATACAACATTGTGGCAAAGATTGTTGATGAACATGAAAAAGATTGGGATCTATTTTTGGGACCTGCTCTTAGCGCTATTCGTACAAATCAAAATGAGAGCACGGGTTTTTCGCCATTTTATTTAATACACGGGAGAGAACCAATATTACCTATAGATAATTTATTAAAACCTAGACGGAAATATATGGGTGAAGATTTTCAAGAGATCATAATACAAGAAATGCATAAAGCACATATGAGGTTAAGGAATAATATAATAAAAGCTAGGGAAAGACAGAAAAAGTACAAAAATGTAAATACAAAATTACAGGAGTTTAAGGTAGGTGATAGAGTTTATTACAAGAAGCATAGAAGAAACTCTAAGTTTGATTCTCGTTGGATTCCAGGTTATTACGTTTTGGAAAAACTAGGTAATGTGTCGTATATTATAAAGAACCAGGTCACAGCACACATAGCAAGGGCACATGTTGAACACTTAAGAAGAGATGAATATGAGATAGAAAATAATAATTATAATAATAATTGTTATTCGGATGCAAAATTTTTAGATGAACAGGTTGTTAGAGGAACTACAGTAACCCCCAGATCTTAGAAGAGCTACAGTAACCCCAGATCTTAGAAGAGCTACAGTAACCCCAGATCTTAGAAGAGCTACAGTAACCCCCAGATCTTAGAAAAGCTACAGTAACCCAGATCTTAGAAGAGAACCAGAACAAATCAGTTGCTAGCAAATCCAAGTTACGAAGAACAAGAACAAACAATTCCAAAAGAATGGAAGAAGAAGGGACAAATGAAACTCATTATGATAGTATGGAAGAAGACACAGGTGCTCCATTTAAAATACTAGGCAAGCAAACGAAAAGAAGAATGGACAGTCAAAGAGATAAAGAAGTGAAAAGACAGAGGAGAATTAGAGATTGTTCAACAAGCGGAGACGATATACCTATACTGGAAAGATCCTTAAGAAAGAGTGATCGACAAATTAGGTGGGATGTTGAACGGAAGAGATTAGCGGCAGCTAAAGAGAGACATACAGACGAAGAAGAAGAAATGGATGAAAAGTCAGAGTCAAGTAGTGGTATGGAGGAGACTAGTAGGTTTGTACGAAGAAGAAGATGTTGATATAGAGTTAGCACTTATTCAGAGAAATTTGGAGTTGTTGAGGAAGTGGAAACGTAAGAAATAGATAAATTGAAAGTACTGCAGATAGCAAGTTATAAGTTTCATGATTTAAAATTGTAAGTGATGTTTGAAGAAGTATACGAAACGGTGGAAAAAAGTGGTCTTGAGATAATTAGTACAATGGGTGAATATATTGTTTTATTGATGTTAGAAATGCCGTGTTTAAAGATAGGGGTTAACAAGTTATAGTAATAATAGACAGGACAGGTCACAAGTGCGTTGATAAGTAGAGGATGGCTACTACATTGAGTTAATGTTGGATATAGGTTACAGTGCTTACTTAAGAGCTTATTCAGGATGTCATGTGCTGTTAGGAGATAATAAATAGTATGGTGGTTGTTGATTACTGATTTGTTTAAGTAGATAGAACAGATGTGATCATAATCGATCTGTAGTAACAGATATACAGATAGAATGTTTAGTCTTCTCGGTCATATAAATACTGGATATGCGTCATTTATGAGAGCCTAATGCCTGGTAGTAATTTTAGGAGAGTTAAAATTGTGTTGAAAACGGTGTTTATGAAATCTAAGTTTTATGAGTTATGAGTCATATAGGAAATGTTTTATGCTTGAGTTACTACTAGAAAATGAGGGATATTGTTTGGTTGTTTTGTTGAGCCTAAGTTGTAATACCTCATTTTGTTTTCTGATTTGGTCTTGAAAAATGATTGTTATTGTTTGATAATTGGTTTAGAGTAGGGTGATTGTGTTCCTAGCATTTGAGTTGATAAGAACTATTGGTCCGTAAAAGTGTCCAATAGTGATAGGTAGAATAGAATATTTTATTCTGATTTGATAACATGCATGTTATGTCATTTTAAAAATGTGTTTTTTTTTCTTTCTTTTTTATAGATTAATTTGAAGGTTGTGTTCATTTTATATCGGTTACATGAATGGTTTGGTATATTGAGTTACATGCTTGTAAAGTTAGTTAAGTAAGTTTAAGTTTCAGCCATAGGTTTTGCTAAAGATTTTTCGTTCAGAAAAGAGTTGATAAAAACTAATTTGTCCACTGATATAAGGTAGGGGGAAACTTAAGAGTAAATAGTTAAGGAATGCTATGCATCCATTAACTAGTGAGAAACCATAGTTGGTGAACGTGTGTACACGAATGGATAGACGTATCCAGGACCTGCACACCACGTCACTGAAATTATAATATTGCATGATGGGATGTACGGGGCAAGATATAGGTGCTGTGAAATACCAGCTTTAATTATATTAAAGGTGTTCATAAAATATGAACATGGGCTCATGGTAAAAGGTGAGATAACGGAAGAGGAACAGAATTGTGGTTGGCAATGTCAATGTGAAATATAGAAGGTTTATGAAAACTTATGCCAAATTGTTTTATAACGAACAATAATATATTTCTAAGGTGTTTTAAAAAATTATTTTACAAAATTTTTTTATTGACAAGGGAGGTAAAGGGTGAGTGTCTTAAATGTACATTTATTGTATGTCCATGTGGTCATGTCGTGTATGCATTCTTTGTGTTCTTTATTTGGTGCGCACCACTTCTTTACTTTTTCTAACTACATTGTTTTTTGTACGTCCTGGGGTTTGAAAGAATGAGAAATTGTATAAGGGTAAAATTTTCGACAAAGAATTTATGAGCTGTTCTTATAATGTGTATATTTGATACAGGAAACTAGATGAGCCAAGAAAGAACCAGAATAGTAAAGAGTGAGAAATTTTATGAGCTCAAAGATTTCGATACAGAATTTATGAGCTGTTCTTATGATATGTATATTTGATACAGGTAACCAGAAAGAACCAGAAATGAAGAATTATGTAGTAGTTGACTATAAAATGTTGGGGAAATAAAAAGGAAAGAAGGACTGGTTGGATTAACCGTGGTATTATATAAATAAAAGGCGAAGAAGAAGTATGTGGGGAGGTTGTTGGCAGACCA
>JACEFZ010004246.1:257500-264961 GCA_014155875.1 Cepaea nemoralis
GCAATGATGTACAGACCAGAGGGAAGCAGAGGAAGAGGTCGACCACGTAAACGATAGGACTGCAGGGAATAACAGAGTCCATGGGAATATCGATACATGAAGCCCATAAGCGGGCACTCTCCTGCTGTTTATACTTCACCTCGACACCGCAAGGTACAAGAGGAACATGATAAGATGAAGATGAGACTAGGCTCAATGTGTTATTTGTTTTGTTTCGTGGCACCTCCGCAATTTCAATGCTCAGTGCACGGAAATTGACATTATAATACTTGTGCGTGTGATTGTGCACCATGTTTGATCCAACTGACATTCTTTGGCACTGAATCAATTTAGTAAACGACCCTTTCCCACACGTTGAGGTGTATTGGGTATATGGTGCTAGACTAATGTTTATTACACATCATTCGACAATCAGTTTGTGATGTGGTCAAACTCAGATCGGCAGCCTATATTTTCCAGAACATTTTCTGGAGTCCATTTTAGGCTGGGAGCCAGGTGCAAATATTTGTTTTATTCCAGCCTCAAATGGCATACAAACACATAACCATTGTGCCGGCAGCAGACGTTTCAGCAACTGCGCCATTGTGTCTCCCAACTGTTGACAGGCTCATCAGCAGCCTAGGTTCGTTTTTGGAGGCAACATTCCAACACATGTTAACACACAAATGAGCACAAGTGACTTGTAGAAATGTTAGAATGGAATACGCACTATACGTGATACTTAATCTGAATCATGTATGTTATGATAAGAAATAAATTGGAGAACTTGGTGACAACCAGGTGTGACACACTCTCTTCAAAAGAGGAACAAATGTTCCTATAACTCTGAGATCTCATTTTCACTTTAGTATACAACACACACATGTGCTGTACAACTCAAATGTGACATATAATAGTTAGTTTGTCAGGTGGGTAGTTAGTTAGATTATATAGTTAACCAGTCAGTCAATCAGTCAGTCAGTTAGTCGCGGTTCCAACTTTACGGCAACTGGTGGTCCCAATAATGCTCCATTCCTGTGCCAGTGAATATCACCGCAGTGGAATAGACAAAAGTCTTGGCAAGCCAACAGCCCGCACAGGTACACTGTGCAGAATGCCGCCGCCAGAATGCCAACACAAAAGTTCTCCACGAAAAATACAGTTCATCGCCGATGGCATCGGCATTCACTATAAGGACTTCATTGACCCAGGTTTTATCCCATATGGCTCGGTTTCTATTCGCAGGGCGACCCACCGAAAGCGCCGCTTAAAGCACGAACTCCGTAGCTCCAGAGATGACTCCTGGGAGTCTCCTGAAAATGCACTTGTGAACCAAAAAGGCAAACCAGTCAATTCAGCGACAGCCGGCCGTCATTGTTCTGAACATGCTGTTCACGCTACACACAAGCGCGAACAGATGTAAAAGCATTCCACATGAATTTCACAGCTCACAGTGTATCACCACGCACTCACTCAGTAGCAGGGTGATGGAACCATGTAACATATAATTCTTGATAGTTAATGAAATATACTTCAGCCATGTTGTGTCTTAGGTTACTGAAGATTGATAGTTCCCCCCCCCCCAAAAAAAAAAATTTAAACAATTGAAAAGTGAAAGTAAAGCACTTTCTTTTATCTGCCTTGACGTGTATTGGATATATGGTGCTAGGCTTATATTTGATAGATCAATCGGCTTTCTAGGGGGGGGGGGACATGGCCAGTGTCTTACAGGCTGCCTTTACTTCCCACGACATGTCCTGGTACTAATTTTAGGCTCTACCCACCTGGGAATCCAGGTGAATTTGAATAATCTGCCACGATGAGAATGGAACTCATGACTACCAGGTTGTGTTAGGTCTTCACATATTCTAGACCCAAACATGTGGTGAGGGGGTCAGTTTCCATCCTCGTCAACTTTTCCTTCCCAGACAATTCTAAAAACAAATTGTTGCGAGGCTGGATCAACCCCCACATCATACTGGTTGGAAAAAATCATCCTCCCTCTACCTAAGATTGAATCCGGACCTCTGTCTTGGCATGCAGGCGCTCAATATGTGGAAAATACTGCCCACAACAGACATGTAATGTAAACATGTACATCTTCACCGTCTTCCAACAGAAAAATGAACATAGTATACACACTCACTTCACATCAGATAACAACGAGACAAAATACATGCTGTGATGTGTAATGATGTACAGTTTATTCAATTTCATTTTCTGATTCCACAACAAAATATCAGTACATTATATCAGTATTTATACAACTAGTTAAAAACTGTACAGCGCACAGCAAAATCATGCACCCAAATAAACAGCGGCAATACACTCACATTAACTGAAATAGCTACAGCACACACCCACCTAAACAGAAGCACACACTCACATTAACAACTGAAACAGCTACAGCACACACCTACATTAACTGAAACAGTAACAACACACACCCAGATTAACAATTGAAACAGCTACATCACACACCCACCTAAAAAGAAGCACAAACCCACATTAACTGAAACAGCTACAGAACACACCCACATTAACTGAAACAGCTGTAGCACACGCCAACAATGAAAACAGCAACTGCACACAATGCCAACAATCAAAACACATGGCACACCCACTCACCCACATCAATGACATCAGTTCTGCACACATGCAGGGCTTTCTGAATTGTTGATAGATTTGGTGGTGTGTGTGTGTGCATGACAGACAGACAGACAGATAGACAGAGATCGATGTGTCAAGTTCATGAGTAGAAATTGTTTTTTCTGTAATAATTCTGCCAGGGCACCAGTTTAAAGATTATTCTTTGTAATGTCCAACTGCCGAAGGATTTAGTGACACACAGGGTCTCCTGGTGTTCACCCTTATCTGAGAAGACTATGTTTCTAATTTCACTACCTCAGAGATATCAAACAGTTCTGGTAACAATGGCAGCCTCTGCTGGGTGTGAACCCTGCATGTCTGAGCCAGAGGCAGTCAATGAAACCTCAAAACAACACACATCATCTTCTACAAACTCACACACAAACATGCCATATCTAACACAGAAAAATCACGCACAAACATTCACGTACATAAGATGTCAATAATATATGCAAACATAATAGACCAAGGACAGAAATCTACACAGTTAAACTCACAAACAAAACATCAAAAACAACAAAAGTTAATAACAAGAAAGGTTCACACAAAAACATGTCAATATCAACCAAAAACAAACACATTCAACCATGTCAATATCTAACACCCCCTTCCCCCCCCAAAAAAAACCCAACAACATACAAACATGTCAATATCTAACAACAACACCCCCCCCCCAAAAAAAAATAACAACAACATACAAACATGTCATCTAACAAAACAAAAAAATCATACAAGTATGTCAATATCTAACAATAAAAATGCAAATATGTCAATCAAAACAATGTTTTCCCGTAGCGAATGTGAATAATAAAAAACAAACAATAGATTGCACGATTTACAACATTGGAATCCGACCAATCATTTCACTTCTTTAAATGTTTGTTAAAACACTGGACACGACAATACGGTCCAATGTGTTGTCTGTTATTTGACCTATGCTGATTTAATATAAAATTCTGAGACCTATGGTGAAATCTCAATGGTTAGTTATAAATTCTGTCAGTATTCAATAGTTGTAGGTTCATGTGTATGACAGACTTGGCTAATGAAGACACCTTGTTTAGGGGTGTTTAGGGGTGTCTAGTTGGTCATGTGTCAAAGTACACTTGTTCCTGCAGCGAGGCGTAATTGTCATTTGAAGGTGGCAGATTCAAATCTCAGTCGGTAACCGATAGCTTTCAATTTTTATGTTTCCGGTGAGTCCTCTAGTTTCTACTTCCTTCTTCTCACTTCTATAAGCGCTAAACAATACAATGTGTCTTTATTTAATAAATATTATTATTATTATTTTTTTTGCATATCCTTTACAGGACATCGCTGTCAACATCAGCACCTTTCAGCTGATTGTTGATTTCTTGGCAAGATTACGCTCAGTAGTTTGTCATTGCTTTCTGAGTGACTGGCTCAATACCCCGTAAGTTACCGATGCGGAGAGAACCACTACCAATTCTTGCGCAACGTCATGTTACTTACGAGAGTATACGAGATTATGGAGAAATTCGTGTAACCTCTAGACCAGAGAGACCGGCAATTATTTATTTACATAAGATAATCCGCATGCTATTCATTTACAGAAGTAATTTACACGCTTTATACGGCAACTTTCTGTGCTCCATGCTTTCCTTCTCAGGATGTAAGGTGAAAATGCTGGCACACCATTATCATTTCCTTCCATTCTCCACTAAACAAACATGTGCAAATGCTACTTGCTACATTTTCCTATTTTTCCATGTCTTCGTGCACCTTACGATGTCAACATGAATATATCCAAAGTCAGAGTCGCCGTGACTCGGGCTCCGAAGTTGTGGGTTCGATTCCGGGCCGCATCCTTTGGTTAACGAGTGAAATTTTACGGAGACTCCTGTGGGTCACCGCTAGACCTACGGAGTTCGTGCTTTGTGCAACTCTTTCTGCGCTGTTTAAAGAGACCGAGCCATATGGAACAAAAACCCGGTGCAATGAAGTCAACCCTGTCAACTTTTAAGCAACTTTTTTATATCCAAAGAAAGCACCATAGAAGGCAGGGATAAACAATTAAGGGAGAGGTTAGAACATATAGAAGAAAGTGACAAAGTGTTTGTCATACTTGAAACATCCCCACATAGTTTGTCCTCAGATGGAGGGGTATAGGCCAAAATAGTGTTCTCTGTTCAGAATATGTTGGACACTCCTGCATCAAATGTTTAGCTGTCATTTTACCAGTCCCTGTTCCATTCTTCAGGGTCTCCTATCTTTGGTTTAATAAACATGTGTTTCAACCTGCCTTGTCCTATATGGTCTGAAGAATGTTATTTGTTCATTCCCCTGTTTTTTGGTTTTCAATTATGGCTAAACTGCATACTTTTAATAAACGCCAAACTTGCATTCCCTTTGCTGGGCTTGTCCTAGTTTACTCTAACGGTCTTGTCATTTTTTGCTTTTGATTCAATTGTTCTTATTATCATGATATGAGGGAAAGTCATGCTGCACACTGATATGGGGAAGCTGGAAATGATAGGTGCCATCTTTGAAATGTGTCATTTGGTGGCAACATCATGTAGTTTTATTATTTGTTTAGGTACAAGCTGCTAGGAGTTGCATACAGACAGTAGGTAGAAATGGTAACTGTGACCCTGCCCTTTCATTGAAGATGAAAGAGAAGACATGTGAACAGGATTGCTACAGGGGATAAATTAAGGTTCAATTATACAATCCTGAATCACATCATTCCTCATCTTTAACAATGATATGCAAAGTGTGCCACCAGCAGGGGTATGCTTTGAGACTCTCAATGAGCACTGTTGTCCTGTTTCTAGAAAGGTGAAACTAACATGCTGTGTGAAGTTCTATTGAAGCTTGGGGTGCAATCCAAAGAATTACCAGACCTACGGACTAAAGAAATTCTGCCTGAGAACGACAATGCCAACCACAAGCAGCCTGATGTGACTCGGGAGACAATGAACGAGGATGGCAAATGTTTGGGCACTACAAGCACATCTTATTCACACATTATGATGCAGGGGCAGAATGTGAGGTGTGACTGTGGCTGAGACAGCAGAGCAATAACTTTAATACTGCAGGCTTCGAAGCCCTAAAATAACAATGGGATGAAAGTATCACTGCTGATGATTATGTTTAGAAATGTAGAGGAAATGTGAAGACTATGTGAGGATTCAAGAGGTTCATCATCATCAAGTGCCTGTGCCAGCTGGCGTAGGCGTTCATGGCTCTCCACAGATCTCGGTCCTTGGTTCCTCTGGATCAACTCTGCTGCTGATATTCCTCCATGCCACCTTCTCAATCCATCCAGCATCATTTCTCTTGGTCTGCCTCTGCCTCTCTTCCCCTCGATCTTTCCAGTTGTTACGATGTTCTCCAATGCCTCTCTTCTCATCACAGTGACCGAAGAAAGATGTTTGTCTCTGTCTTATTGTTGTATATAATGTTCTAGTTTCATTAGCCTGCTTTCAGGCAGTCAGTCGTTAGGTTACTCTTGGCAGTCCAAGGAATTCGCAACATTCGTCTCAGGAACCACATCTCTGTTGCTTCTAATTTCTTTAATTTGTTCATTTACATTCCAAGATTCACTGCCATACAGCAAAACTGGTTCTACGTAGCATTCAGCACTCTCTTTCTTACATTCAGTGATAGTGACTTATTGCACAAGATACTCTTCATTTTCTTAAATGCGGCTTTTGCCTGCCCTATTCTGCTCCTAATCTCCGTTGTACATCTTCCAGCTGATGTTATAAATGCCCCTAGGTATCTAAATTATCCACTGGTTAAGGATTTTCCTTCTATTTCTATGTCACATTTTGTGTCACCATTTTCTTTGATATTACCATTGTTACTGTTTTCTTGATATTTCAAGAGGTTAGTGTAGTAATATACCTTGTTGAAGTACAATTTTATTTGTTTGTTTACAAAATATATATCTACTAACTTGCCTCCTCTCTATGTGTCTGTCCATACTATCAACACTTCTCTACATATGCAAGTAATGCCTAGGCACTCTGTTAACATATATATACATGATGCACACTGACAACCCATGGCGTGCCAGCATACTAACTCATAAACTGCCATAAGCCACAGACAGCATCAAACTTCTTGCAGCTGGATACAGAACCATACACACACACTCAGACACACAAGAAAATGATGTGTTACACGTTGGCAAACTACAGCCATATTTGTAGACAAAATACTGCTTGAACATTGTAAATAAACTCATTCTGCCATATAATTCAGTAGTCAATGAGTTACCTCCACATGCAAGTAGTGTGGTGGAGAAAACATGTGACCTGAGCCTACATTCAGCTTGTACACATTTGCTGTGTTCTGACCTGGGTACATCCTAATATACCTCTCTATAAGTGCACACTGCAGAGTGATATATCACATAAAGTGAGCAGGTAATCATATCATGGTTAAAGTACACAACATTCAAGTGACTAATACTGTTCAAATGTGAAGCGTGTATTAATTCCATGGTAATCATAGTCACAATGAAGTCTTTCTGCCTGCATAACCCCTGTTTTAGATGCCCAATTGCTACGACCTTGGTATATATGCACCGATGAGATGCAGTGAAATATGCCAGGCAATAAATTGTGCCATGCCAATTGGTATGGCACTTTCTGACAAAATAAAATTACTCACAATGCAGCCTTCAATTGAAGCTTTCGGGCTGCTTAAATGAAATCAAAACAGTACTGCAGACACTATCAAAGTGCTAGACCATATATTCAAGACAACAGCATTATGAGATGGGGTGGTAGTTCCTTCCACAGTTTAGAACTCTTGCAATCCACTATAATTTAGCTGTCATTCTATCCTGCCTTCCTAACATTC